>JAQZBX010101380.1:0-11263 GCA_029593785.1 Cabassous unicinctus
CAGCCCCAGTCATGGCTTGGAATTCACAGCAGATTTGCCTTGAGAATAGGGCTTAGCTATCCTGAAGTTTCCTGCCTCAGAGGCAAGAAACTTAGGGTTTTACCTTGTGCAATTATCTCTTTGACCAGCTCTCTCCAGATCAATGCCCTGAAGCCTCCTGCTCTGTGAGTTCCCAAAACAGCTTACTCGGACAGGATCTTGTCCCCACTCAGCTGTTTTTTGCAATAGAGATGGTGAGTCCACACTTAAACTGATGCCATTCTCACTAGATCCTTTCCCAATATCTTATATTAGATGTATTTTCCCCCAAACCACCTGGTTAATGGCACTGTGTATTAGTATTATATGCTTGTTTTAGTTCATGAGGCAATATTCTCATATTCTGTTAATCACAGCCCATCTTACATTACAGGATACATTGTGATATACAGTTCCAATACACTCAAATGCTCTCATATTCATCACAGATTTCTATTGTCATCTTAGTCATTTTAGAGTTTTTTTTTTTAGTATAAATGGAAAAATATCATACCCCCCTTATCCCCCCTTCCTGTTGTCCCTTAGAATTGTTATATCTTCTTTGCCTCTGTTGCAAAAATATTACAATATTGCTGTTAGCTATAAGTTTCATTACTTGTAATTTCCCCATGTATCACCATATTCTTTATACTTTGTAAAAGAAGAACTTTTTTTATACTTATACTATGAAAAATAATCCTCACCACCACCCAAATCACTGTTTTCTAGTCCCTAGATTATGCTATAGCTTACTTTCAATTGAAATATTGCATTCACATACTAGCCTTTCAGCCACAATCACATTTATTATTTGGCAGTTTTAGTTATACTCACTGTAATGTATTACCATCAACTCTATTAATTTCCACACATTTATAATAACAATTTGTATTAGTCAGCCAAAGGGGTGATGATGCAAAATACCAGAAATCTGTTGGCTTTTATAAATGGTATTTATTTGGGGTAAAAGCTTACAGTTATTAGGCCCTAAAGAGTCCAACTCAGGGTTACTTCCTTACCAAATGATGTTACCACGTGTTGAGGCAAAATGGCTGCTGATATCTGTGAGTTTTCAGCCTTCCTCTTCCCTCTTAAGGCTCCATGGTCCCAGCTACTTTTTTTTCTGTATTCTAACTTAATGTTATTTAATGATAATTTTTTTTAAATTTTAAATACTTAGATTATATAAATGTTACACAAAAATTATAGGGATTCCCATATGCCCCACTTCCCACATCTCCCACAAACTCCCATATAAACATCCTTCATTATGTGTGGCACATCACCTGCAATGGATATAAACATCCTGGGGCTTTGCCATTAAGCATGGACCATAGTTCACATTGTAGACCGCACTGTCTTTCACACAGTTCTGCATGATATATGATGATAAAAAATGACCTATATCTGTCGTTGGAATGTCACTCAGGATAATTTCCAAGTCCCAAAAAAACCCCTGTATTACAACTGCTTTTCCCTCTCCCTGCCCCCAAAGCATCCAGTGGCCACTGACTCCACATTAATGTTGTAATTTCTTCTATTGCTTGAATCACAGTATGTCTATAACAGAATACCATTAAGTCCATTCTAGTCCATAGCTCTTCTCCCAATCCTGATGAGTCGGATGGTGATGTCCACTCCAACTCTAAGTGAAAGGGGGCTTATATCTCATGGATAAGTTGGATGGGATTATCCTGCCCTACAGCTGCAGACTCTCTTCATTCCCTGGCATGGCCATTGTCATAATGATCTCCTCGTCAGGTGTCCTGGGTGAGTCCATTGAGCTGTAGAGAAGGAGTTGCAGCTCCACTGAGATTCTGGGCCCAGCTAGCACATGGACAGCCCAAAGACTCCAGTCTCTGGAAGTACACCTACAAACTCCAGCACCTTTTGATCTCAGCTAGGCTGGAGGGCTCATTTCTTTCCAGGCTCAGCTGCTCTATTCTCTTCACAACTAAGAAGAATGGTTCATCTCTCTTCCCAGGGTTTCTGCCATGTCTATGGAACTGTCTAACCTCCTTTGTGAACCTTCTTTGTATATCTACTTCTGCGTTCTTGATTGAGCATCCATTAATATAGCCCACCAATAGGGTGGGGACTCTGAGTCACCCTAATGATGTGGTCAAATCAAAGTCCTAATCTTAATATAATTTAATCAAAGACATCTCAGCTGAATCAAATACAATCAAAGGGCATCATGTCCAGGAACAGATATAATTATGATTATGACAAACATAATCAATATATCTTTTTGAAATTCATGAATAATATTAAATTGCCACACCATTATTTAAAATTCTGTACACATTAAACATCAGCTCCCATTTTCATCCCTCACTCAATTTCCAGCAACATATACTCTAGGGTTTACCTCCATGAATTTACTCATTGTTTTAGTTCACAGCAGTGAGACCAGGCAATATTGTTCCTTTTGTGTCTTATTTATTTCACTGAACATAATGTCTTCTAGGTTCGTCCATATTGTGATTTGCATTCAGATTTCATTTTTTCTTACAGCTGAATAGTATTCCATTGCATGTGTATACCATAATTTGTTTATCCACTCATGTTGATGGACACTTGGGTTTTTCCATATTTTAGCAATGATGAATAATGCTGCTGTGAACATCAGTGCACAAATGTCAGTTAGTGTCCTTGCTTTTAGTTCTTTTGAATATATTCCTAGTAATGGAATTGCTGGATCATATGGCAGTTATATATTTGGTTTCTTGAGGAACTGCCAAATTGTTTTCTATAAATGCCAGAGCATTCTACATTCCCACCAACAGCGAAAGAGTGCTCCTATTTCTCCACATCCTCTCCAGCACTTTTAGTTTTCTGTTTTTATATTAATGGCCATTCTATAAGGTGTGAAATAATATCTGATTTTAGTATTGATCTGCATTTCCCTAGTAGCTAAAGATGTTGAACATTTTTCATGTGTTTTTTGGGCATTTGTATTTCCTTTTTGGAGAATTGTCTATTCAAGTCTTTGACCCATTTTTTAATTAGTTTGTTTTTCTTTGTCTTATCTCTTTATATAAAATGGATATCAAACCCTGATCAGATATGTGGTTTCCAAATATTTTCTCCCATTGAGTATGCTGACTCTCCATGTTCTTGACAAACTCCTTTGAAGCACAAAAGTGTTTAATTTTGGGTAGTCCCATTTATCTGTTTTAAGGAGAGATAGGAAGAAGCTTGTATATAAAGCCCATGAATCTTGAATAGATAGAATTATGGATCAAAGATAGTTGAATTTCATTCATTTTATCTACATAAGAAGTTCATTTTCTACTGCTGCCTTCTCCAGAGCATTTATATCATCAAGCCTTTATTTTCCAGTTCTTCCCTACATTAACATGTTACATTCATGGCTTCAGCTTAGTTTACCATTTGCTTCTAGAAACAAGAAAATTTCTCGGTTAAATTTGTCAGAGCAGGAAAAACAAAATCACTTTGTGAATTAGTGAATTGGTAACTCTAAATTACAAAGTTAGCTCTGGTCATGTTGTCACTTGTCCTATGTTTTGGCATTAAGTCTTTGGTGGGGTCAGCCATTCACCAGAAGCTTCTTCTCAAATATGTAGCAGTTAAGAAGGTACAACTTTGTCCCAGAAGCCCTATATATGTTATAGAATTAAAACTCTTGAATGTGAGAATAGTTGGAGAGAACTAATTTCTAAGGATAAATTAGAACATATAACAGTTATGGTATTTCCCTTTCTGATTTTAAATGCTATATTAACTTATGACCGATCAGTGACCAAAATTAATATTTATTTTCTCTTTCTCGTGATTCACATCCCTTGTGTTTGGGATATAAAAAATCTTAATTAGATAGAGAATGCTTGAAGTGGATCACATTATTCTTAATATTTTTGCCCCTTCCTATAAGAGGTTAGTGCTCCTGTGCTCCATTTCTATAAGGCTAAAACATGAATCAGGTCTGAGGAAAACAAATGACAGTGGGAAGCAAAAAAGTGGATTTAAGAGTTCGATTTTGCTTTACTCTAATCTCTTCTATCTTTGACACTAAGGTTGATACTTCTGTATCAACTGTTTTCCACAGTGAATAGCTGTTGTCAACACAAAACCAAAATGAATCATGAGGGAGATGTAGATCTTCACTGGCAATTGGGGGTTCATGCATGTATAACATTTCTTAACCAACCTGATACAGTAACACTCTTTTTCTAAACTGATTGTATCAATTAACAAGCACATCAACAGTGCTTGAAATTTCCCTCTCCTTAATGTCCTCATTTAAGCTTTATATTATCTGATATTTTATGTGTCTAATGTGCTTAGTGTATACTATATATATGGCTATACATACATATATGTATGACTATTGCTGTCATTTTAAGTTTTATTTAACATTCATTTTAATCTGGAATTCCTCTTCTATGAAATTCCTGCATATGTTATGTGTGACAGATATATTATTCTCAGTTTGTTACATATAAATTGAACTCTTCTCTATCCTTGAGTAATAGAAGTCTTTATTCTACTATAAACAAATATAATAATCTTTTTCTTTGTGTTTTGTGTTTTGTGTTTTACTTGGCTTGAATTTTGTTTCTTGTTTAAGAAATACATCATGAAGCATTCATATTGTAAGTTTCTAAAGCCTTTATAATTTTTACTTTCATCCACATTGTTCATATATAGTGAGAGGTAGGAGGGAAATTTCATATTACTCAATGTGATTATCCAATTCTTCAAGCACTCTTTACTCAAGAATACGTATTATATTTTAACTTTCTTTTTGTATTAATATATACACAACTCACAAATTCCCATTTTAACCTATTTCAAGTGTACAATTCAGGTATATCAATTATATCTTTAATATTATGCCACCATCACCTATATTCATTAACCAAATTTTACAATAATTTAAGGAGAAACTGTGCCTTCTTAAACAAAAAATAACTCCCTTTTCCTTTCTTTCCCCACCAGCACCTGGTAAAAACCTACTATTTATCTCTATGAAATTCACTTTTTCTTGGTATTTCATGTAAATGTTATCAAGCAGTATTTGTCCTTTAATGTATGGATTATTTCACTCAAAATGATGTTTCCAAGGTTCATCTATATTGTAACACGTTAGAACTTCTTTCCTTTTTAAGGCTGAATAATTTTCCATTGTTTTAGTATATCATATTTTTTTCTGAATTTATCTCTGGATGGACTTCAGGATGGTTTGTGTGTAAGTAAGATTAAAAACTTTGTGCAAATGTCTGTTCGAGTTCCTATTTTCAGTTTATTTGGGTTTAAACCAAGAAATTGGATTGCCAGGTCATGTGGAAATTCTATTTTCAATTTTCTGGGGAGCTGCTAAAATGATTTCCACAATAGCCACACAGTTCTATAATGTAATGAGCAACTTATTAGGGTTCTTATTTCTCTGAGTCATTGGCACCTCTTACTGTTTCCACTTTTTCTTTAATGATAGCCATTCTAGTATGTATGAATTGGTGTCTCATTGGGCTTTTGTTTTGCATTACATTGATGACCAATGATATTGAACATATTTCCATGTGTTTATTGGTCATTTATATACCCTTTATGGAAAAATGTATATTTAAGTCCTTTAAATATTTTCCAGATGGGTTGTGTATTTATTATTGTTGAATTTTTGCACTTTATTATATATTTTAGATGTTAAACACTTTTCAGATATATGATTAACAATTATTTTCTTCTATTCTCTGGGTTGTCGATCACTTTATTGATAGTGTTTCTATGCCATTATATAGGTCTTCTTTAAGTTCAGCATGATTTGTAGTTTTTAATTTACATGTCCCTCACCTCCTTGGTTAAATTTATTCCTAGGTATTTTATTTTTTAAGAACTATTAAGATTAGAATTGATTTTTTAAAAATTTCCATTTCAGAATATGCCTTGCTAGTGCATAAATACACAAATGATTTTTGTATATTTATCTTGTAGTCTAAAATTTTGCTATATAAAGTGAATGGCTATAGGAGATTCTTGTGGATTTTGGGGGGATTTTAATGTAAAGTATCATGTCATCTTAGAATACAGGTAGTTTTAGTTTCCTTATACTGTCCCACAGTACATCTGTTACATATTAAGTGTTCATATATGAAAGGATCAGTAACTGTGCCATTTGTTCTGTAGCATTGGCACTTTTTTATTTCTTTATTCAAACCACATATATTCAGATTTAATTAGTATAATTTATATTTTGTAAGTGACAGTTAGAATTGAAAAAATATATTTACTTTCCTACTTGAAATATTTCAAAGAGAGCATATGGAAATTGTTGAGTTTATGGTGTGAATTTATATATTGTGTGTTTGTTTAAAAATAATATGTAATGTTGTAGAGAAAGCATTCATTGCAGAATGCAATATATTTATTAATTATTGGATAATATGACTATTGCATAGAATTATAATACAGATGGTATAAATACAAATGAAATATTTGCCTTAGAAATTGTAAATCAACTGAAGAGATGAATTAAAGTGATAGGTGTTTGACTTTTTTAAAAAATTGAAGGATTGTTTACTCTTTTAAGAGAATTAAAATTAAAGAACTTATCAATATGCTCAATAGCATGGCCAAACATAATTCATGTTTTAGATAGCAACCTCAAGTAAATAAATAATAATAGATATTTTATAACATTGTGGAAAAATGTTTTAACATACTAAATTTTATATATTTATGTCTCCCAGATAATCCAGCTTTATATTTTAATTAGAAAGGAACAATCTATTATATTCCAAACTACAATTATATTTCAAGCAATAATTTTAAATACAATGCTTGTGATAGAATGAAAGAACATTTTCCTCTTCTATTAACATCTATTTTTATCCAGCAATCTTCTTCCTACAGCTTCCTATTCTATTTTGTCTAATTTGTGCTGTTTCACTATATGCTTTTTGTTCCTCTCCTATACTGATTCTTCTCCTCAGCAGTCTGTTTAAATTGCATATTTCAAAGTTGTTTCAATCATGTGGTATCCTAAGATCATGCAAGCTGACATTAAGGAGATGAATATTTGACATTTATCAATTTTTTGCTACTCATATCTGAGTAATGTGTTCCTTGCTAACATCTCTTTAACATTTCTTTGTCTTTTGTGCCAAAGGAATACATTAAAAGTCGTGATGAGACACAGAATTTAAAACAACTGATCAATGATTTTCACACAAATCTCCTAAATCAAATCAAGGAGTTGGAGGGAATTATGTCTAAAGAGATAAAGGTAATTAAGAAGGAACTGGGTGGACATAAAGAAGAATTCAAAGTTTGCAAAGAAAAATAAGAGATCTTATGGGAATGAAAGATGCAATAGATGAGATTAGAATATTTTTTTTTAAAAAATGAGAGGCACACAACAGCAGATTTGAAATGGCAGAAGAACAGATAAGTGAATTAAAAGAGAATCAAAACTTGAAAAGATGTAAAAACAGACAAAGAAAAGATGGGAAAAAATAAAACAGGAACTCAGGGAACTGAGTGAGTGCAAAACATACAAACATATGTGTTATGGATGTCTTGGAAGGAAAAGAGAATGGTGAAGGTGTAGAAAGAATATTTGATGCAATAATGTCTGGAAGTTCCCCAAACCTTATGAAAGACATAAATATCAAAATCCTAGAAAGACAGCATACTCCAAAAAGAATAAATCTAAATAGACCAACTATGAGGCACTTACTATTCAGAATGTCAAATGCCAAAGCTAAAAATATAATTCTTAAAGCAGATAGAAAGGAGCAAGTCACCACGCTGAAGGGATGCACAATAAGACCAAGTGCAGATTTCTAATTAGAAACATGGTGTTCAGAAGTTAGTGTCATGCTATATTTAAGGTACTGAAAGTAAAGAAATGCCAGTCATAAATTCTTTATCTGGAAAAACTGTCTTCCAATAATTAGAGTGAGTTTAGGGTCTTCATAGATAAACAGAAATTGAGATAGTTTGTCAACAAGAGACCAGACTTACAATGAATATTAAAGGGAATGCTAAGGTTGAAAGGCAAAGACAGAAGACAGGGCTTGGAGAAAATTTTAGAAATGTAGATTATTGGTAAGGGTAACTGAAAAGGTAAAAATATAGACTAGAGTAAGATATGAAAATGGAAATGATAAAATGGGAAAAATTACTTATGTCTTTAGAGATATAACATTGACTGTTAATGGATTGAACTCCCTGTTGCAGTTTGGCATTATTTGTGAATTCCAAAAATAGATACTGGATTATGTTTATAAATTGGTCTTATCCTCTGGGCATGTTAGATTATATTGGAATCAGAAGTTTCACTTTTACTTGATTAAATAATGATGAAGGCTTTGATTGGCCCACATCAATAGGATATTCCCAAGATATCCTAAGCTTCTACCCCAAATAAATATCCTTTATAAAAACCAACAGATTTCTGGTATTTGGTATCAGCACACTTTGGCTGACTAATACACTCCTAAATCAAAATACACAGATTGAGCAAAAATATTAAAAAATATGAGCCATCTATATGTTGTCTACAAGAGAATAAACAGCCCAAATTAGAATAGGAGAAGAAATTGTTGGGAAAAAAATGAACCTTGATAGATTAAAAAAATGGTGTTTAAATGAACACTATGTTTAAAATCAAGGCTTATACTATAATTGTGGTTTGAAATATGTAATATAGATGCAATGACATAAGTAGGCTGAAAGTGAAATGTTGGAAAGACATTCCATGCAAATAGTAAAAATTAAGTGTTAAAATATCTGTATTAATATTGGACAGAATAGATTTTAAAAGCAAAACTGTTATAAGTGACAAAGACAGTCATTATATATAAATAAAAGAGAAAACTCAATAAGAAGAAATAATAAGATATGCACCTAATCTGGGTGCCTCAAAATACATGAGGGAAATACTGAAGAAAAAAAAAAAACTGAAGGGAGAAATAGATATCACAATAATTATAGTTGGAGACTTTAATGCACTACTCTCTTCATTGGATAGAACATCTGGACAGAGAATCAATAAGGAAAGAGAAACCTTGCATAATATGATAAATGATCTACACTTATTCAAACATGAATAGAATATTGCACCCCCAAACAACAGGATAGACATTCTTCTCAATTGCTCAAGGATCTTTCTCCAGGATAGACCATATGTTAGGACAAAAACAGTTCTCAAGTATTTTAAAAAAATTGAAATTACACACCATACTTTCCGTAATCCTAATGGAATGAAGCTAGGAATTGATGACAGGCAGAAAGACTCTTAATCTGTGTGTCAAAGAAATTGCAGAGAAATCAGCAAGTATTTTGAGATGAATAAAAATGAGAATACAACTTATCAAACCCTATGGTATACAGCAAAGACCGTGCTGAGAGGATCATTTATAGCCATCAATGCTTACAAAAAAGAAAAGAGAAGAAAATGCTAAAATCTAAAACCTAACTGCACATTTGAAGGCACTAGTAAATGAAGAGCAATCAAAACCTAAATCAAGCAAAAGGAAAGAAACAATAAACATTACAGCAGAAATAAATGAAATTGAAAACAAATAAAGAAAATAAAAAATCAACAAAATCAAAATTTGTTCGTTGGAAAGAACAGCAAATTGACAACCCCTTAGCTAGACTGACAAAAAAAAAAAGAGATAACATACAAATAAAAATCAGAAACCACACGGGGGACATTACTACTAACTCCACAGAAATTATAAGAAATCATAAGAGGATACTATGAACAAGTCTACACCACCAAACCAGACAACATAGAAGAAATGGACAAATTCCTAGATAAAAAACAAACAAACAAAAAAAACCAAAAAACAAAAACCTACACAGACCATAGAATAAATAGAAGACCCCAACAAATAATCATAGGTAAACAGATTAAAACAATCATCAAAAACCTCCCAGTAACCTTGTCCTGGCATATTTCTCAAAAGAATATTCCCAACATTGTAGTTTCAACCACATGCCTGCTAAACTATAATCCATGATTGGTGACAATTCTCCAAAACGTGTACATCAATTGTAACAGATGTATCGAACTAATGAAGGATGTTGTTAATGTGGGGAAATGTGGGAGGGGCAGAGAGTGGGGCGTATAAGAACCCCCTATATTTTTTATGTAACATTTATATACTCTAAGTAGCTTTTAAAAAGTAAAAAAAAAAGTATTAAAAAAGCCTCCCAAAAATGAAAACCACAGGACTAGATGGCTTCACAGGTGAATTCTACCAATAATTCAAAGAAGATTTAATACCAATCTTGCTCAAGGTCTTCCAAAAAATTGAACAGGAGGGAGGGCTACCAAACTCATTCCATGAAGCCGACATCACCCTGAAATGGTAGCTACATAAGGATGTTATGGGAAAAAAAAATTATAGAACAATTTACCTAGTGAAGATTGATGCAAAAATCATCAACAAAATAGTTTCTAATTGAATCCAAATACACAGTAAAATAATTATACATCGTAATGAAGTGGTTTTTATCCCAGATATGCAAGCATGGTTCAACACAAGAAAATCAATCAGTGTAATATAAAATATTAATAAATCAAAAAGAAATCACATGATATCTCAATTGATGTAAAAAAGACATTTGACAAAACCCAGCATTCTTTCTTGATAAGAACACTACAAAAGTTAGGATAGAAGGAAACTTTCTCAACATGATAAAGTTCATATATGAAAAGCCACAACTAAAAGAGTACTCAATCGTGAAAGACTAAAGACTTTTCAACTAAGAATGGGAACAAGACAAGGATGCCCACTGTCACTACTGTTGTTCAATGTTGTACTAGAGGCTGTAGCTGAGAATGTAGACAAGAAAAAGAAATTATACACACCCAACTAGGAAATTAAGTAAAACCTTCGCTATTTGCTGGTTATATGATCCTATACCAGGAAATACTGAAAAATCCACCCCAAAACTACTGGAGCCAATAAATGAGTTCAGCAAAGTGGCAGGATATCATATTAAAAGGCAAAAATAGTTGTGTTTCTATACACTATGAATGAGCAATCTGAGGCGAAAGTCAGGAAAAAAATTTTATACAATGGTAACTTAAAAAATCAATCAATAGCAAAATACTTGAATAAACATTTTTCCAAGAGGAAACACAAATGGCCAACAATCATATGAAAGGACGTTCAACATCACTAGCTAGTAGGAAAATGCAGTTTTAAAATACAATGTGATATTATTTCACACTTTATAGAATTCCCATTAATAAAAAAAAAAA
>JAQZBX010101381.1:0-11266 GCA_029593785.1 Cabassous unicinctus
ATGACAGACTGAACACACACAGGTGCCCTAGAAGACTGCTTCATGTGCTCCTTGTCCCAAAGGCCCCCCTAGCCTACACCCTAAACCAGTGACCCTTCCTTGTCATATTGCCATAAAAGCATTCTTGCCTCTACTTTCAATCTCATACCCACAAATCTCCAGTGTTCACCTGGTCCCTTTCCCAACCCTCCCCCCAGTATCCTGGATGTTTTAACCTACCCTTCCCAATCTACCTACCTGTCAACCCTGTACCACCCAGCCCAATAATATCACTACCCTCCTGTCCTATCCCTTCAATATGCAATTACACTCTACCACTAGACCATTGATTACATCCCTATGGGTGATGGCTCACAACCTTTCCTTCTCTTTCTATTTCTTATAAACCAATCTTAAAGGCAATAGCTCTCTTAGTCTGCTCAGTTTCCTTAATTCATATCAGTGAGGTAATGTACTGTTCATCTTTCAATGCCTGGTTTGCTTCACCCAACATAAAGTCTTTAAGATTCATCCATGTTATCCCATGTGTTAGCACTTTTTTCCTTCTTTCACCTGAGTAATATTCCATTGTATGTATGTACCACATTTTTTTATCCATTCATCTGTTGCTGGGCACCTGGGTTGATTCCAACTTTTGGCAATAGTGAACAATGCTGCTATGCACCTTAGTGTGCATGTATCTGTTCATGATTTTGCTTTCAATTTTTCAGGGCATATCCTGGGACATCATGTAGAAGTTGCACCTTTTGAGCCAGTCCTCACTGGCATCCATCCTGAAGTCTGTCCCACACCCCGACATACAACAACTCTTCAGCACCCTCCCACATTGTGGATGCCTGACAGAACTGTCAGCCACCTAGCCCTGGGTCAAGGAGAGCTGCTTGCATACCAAGGGTGCCAAGGATCCTGGCAGAGATTGGGAGACACAGTAGTACAGTGCCATGGCACTCCATGATAACCAGAAGGTCACTTACACTCTCTGTAAAATTTATTGGTTCTTTTAAACTTTTTTCTCTTTTGATTTACAATTTTACATTAAAGGTCTTATTAACTGCTTTTTCAAAACAAACATTCCTTTTAGGTTTTACCTAGACCACATGGTATGGGAATATATCTCAATAAAATGGCATAAAAAGCTAATAAATATTACTGCAAGAATAGCCAAAAAGCAGCAGCCATGTAGAGCAAGGGAAAGGGAGAGATTGAGAGAGGGGGCATTTCCATGTGAGTTTTTGCATCTGTT
Organism: Cabassous unicinctus; assembly: GCA_029593785.1. Taxonomy (NCBI): domain Eukaryota; kingdom Metazoa; phylum Chordata; class Mammalia; order Cingulata; family Chlamyphoridae; genus Cabassous; species Cabassous unicinctus. The sequence continues at coordinate 1,244 of JAQZBX010101381.1, forward strand.
TTTTGTTGATTATTCTTACTGAAATAATGAAAATGCTTTAATGATGATTGAAGTGCTGAAGAGAAAGCTCTGTGATTATAGCAAATACCATGGATTGCACACTTTGCTAAAACTGATTTACTTTTCAGGAAGTCTCTATAAAATTGATTTGTAGGAAAAAATAGGGTGGGTTGAGGGAATTACACACAATGTGAGGTATGGACTACAGCAAGTAATCATATTTTCAAGATGTTCTTGCCTTATTTTTAACAAAAATATCACCACAGAGCAAGGAGCTGGTGGAGGCTGATGTATGGGATGGTTCTATGATGTTACATATGTTTATTTTGCAAGTTCCTAACTTTTACTATACATAGAGTGTTGATATATGCTCAGTATGAATTATACACTTGAATAAAAAATATATTTACAAACAGAGGGTGTTGTTAGTCTCACATGACAGTTTTGGATTTGCCTCAGTGCTTCCATTTGTTACTCTTAAAGTTGGAGGCTGTGCTTTCCCCCTTGTGCATTGAGATGGACGGCTGTACCATGGACTAGACCATGCATCCCTTGACACCTGTGTGCCACTCTGTCTGACATCTGGGGATGAGTCGAATTGGGATTTGTGTCCTTGTTCAGCCTATAGATGTTTTTTCTTCCTTCTTGGTGTGGGCAGGGACATCTTTCCCTTGAGAAAGAGTTTCAGGTTGGGGACTAAGCATCATATTGTTCTAAGGAGGATTGTCTGTGTGCTGTCATCCTTCCTTTTTACTGTAAGAATAGCTTTCATTTTATTTTAAATCCTTTCCAACTAATAGAACATGGTAGAACAGCAGTAATTTCCATATGGGTAACTGCCTAGGAATCCCTATATACATGAGAAAAACTCCAAGAATTTTGAGAGTAGTCAGAAGAGCTTTCTTTGACACAAAAACTAGAGCTGGTTATCAATAGAGGACAGATTCATGAAATAATTCACAATGATCTCCTCTAAATTACTGAGTCAAAAGTGGGCTTATTCCAATATGAAAAATCAGAGAAAAACATGTGGAACTAACTTATCATTATTCTCCCGGTTACTGTAGTTACCATTATTTACTTAATATAAAAAATTATACAGAAATTGCATTCACCAGGAAATGAAATCATTGAGGCCTTTTGTGTTTGGAGACTGTAGTTTTCATAGGAGCTAGCAATGCCTTACATTTCCAAATAATGGTTTTTATCTTTGAGTAATCCAGTCATTCTTAGGAAAACATTTCTACTAAAATGATATGAGATATCTTAAGAGTCATTTGCAAATTTTTAAGTTGCCAGGCATTTTAAAAATGTTTTTTCTGTTTGAACGGCACCTAGTATGTTCCAGGAAAATATCATCAATTAAAATTATTTAATATACTTTGCTCCAACCAATGCTATTATTATTTTTTAAAGTATATTGCTATTATAGAAGTTGAACTTTAAAGAAAATATACATCATGCATATTGAAAGACTCCACATACAACAGCCTTCCCTCAACACACTGCAACATCATGGAACCTTTGTTACAGATTAGGAGATAATATCATCACACAATGACCACTAAGCATGGTCCATAGTGGATATTTGACACACATTGTCCATTGTCTTCCACTTTCAACATGTAAGGCTTGGTGTGGATGCTGCCTGTTTTTCATGGCTTCTCATATGTTTACATCTTTTCCCCCATAATTATGAGTTTGACTCATGGTTTACTCTTAAAACATGTATGTTTGGACCATTACCTCAAAACAGAATTAGACCTCCATGACCCTATTCCTCAGAAGATAGCCTTTTCAATTTTATGCATGCATATTCTGTTCAACCTTGTCTTCAATTTAAGAGAATTCTTTTTAAAGAATCCCTCTCACTTGCCTCCCTGCTCCCCAGCACCAAAATAATGGGCGGTTCAAGCCACACCCTCCGGCAATCCCCATGGGGAAGAGGGGCAACCTGAATCGCCAGTCCAGACAAACAGCACCACCAGGCCATCGCATTTTTGTGGCCCTGCAAAGTCAAGGTGGAGACTGTTCCTACCAATTTCATCCAGCTCTGCAAGGAGAAATTTTGGAACCAAGGGCCTGGAGGCTAATTTAGCATTCTTGTAAAAGGTTTTCCATCCCTGGGTAAGCAAGTATATATCTGGTGTCACATGGGTTTTGAAAGACTGTCTCATATTTGAGGTGTAAACATTTGCTCATTTTTGTGGTTATTTCTTCTTCGACCCTTGGCTGACTGAGATCCAGGGAGCTCCTTTTCCAAACATTGGGGTTTTTTCTAAAGTAATCTCCTTAGCATTGAATTCTTATTAAATTCACTCTCTTCTGAGACAGCCTCTGACTGCTTGTAGTTTTTTGAAATTCCTTGAGAGTGGTCTGGTCCAAGCATAAGAGTAGTGTTGCCATATTCTTGGTAGACTTAAAAATGGCAAGAATCGAATCTTCTGAGTGAGCAGAAAAGTCTCTAATGAAGACCATTACAGATCATGTACATGTTCTTCTGGTAAATATTTGTTCACAGAATGATTTCCAATTTTAAAATAAACCACATTTATTAATATCTCTATTCTCTCAAGAGATCATTAAGTTTTAGGAAGTTCTCAAGCTCAAGTGTAGGGGACAATTTTTCTAAAGTATATTTTTCTCTTGAAACAATGTAAATCGTGATTTTATGGTTGTTTTCATTATATTCATGTTATTATTAGAGCACTCGGTTTACTGAAAACTTCTTGCAGAAAATAGAGAATTTCCATATATCCGCCAATTTTTTCCTCATCTTAAACACTTATATTCCACTCTTTCTTCTTGATATTCTGTCTAAAGGGTCACTGAACTATTGAGTGTGGTTTATTGAATTCTCCTATTCACCAAATTCCGCTATCAATTTCTCCCTTCAATTTGTCAACATTTGTTTCTTATATTTTGTAGCTTTGTTGTGTGTATGTATATATATATATATAATTATTCCCATATATATTTAATTGATGTCTTTGTCTTTGATTGCCCCCTTTATCATCATATAGTGTTTACTTTTCCCTAGGCAGTAGTTTTATTTTTAATTATAGCTCTTATGTTTTACAGAAAAATCATGCAGAATGACCAGAGTTCTCATGTAACCTCACCAAACACCTAGTTTTCCTTATTATTAAACATTTATGTTAGTGTGGTATCTGTGTTACATTTGATGAACCAATATTTTTCTTAGTATGGATTTAACAGTAGTCCATATACACATATACTGTTCCTATTCCCTTCTGTGACCCTTCATTTTCTGATAATTTTTACCTACTCTGTCTGCATACACTGTATATCTGAAACCATAGACTATCTTTCATTTTATGCACTTGAATTTTAGAGATTTTAAAATATGGAGTTACATACCAAAAACCCAATACATTATTACTGGTATTTAAAATTACAAAATAAAGCTTGAGATTACCAGATATCTTGAATTTTTATGTAATTTGACCCACTGTTGATGGTCCTTTCATTTCTGTGTAAAGAATTTGCTTAAAATTGTTTCTAGGGCAGCTCAACGGGTGACAGAGTCCCTAAGGACATTTTGTTTGTTTATATGTTTGTTTGTTTGCTTGTTTGTTTGTTTTAATAAGGAGATGCCATATGAATTTACTCCTTATTTTCAAGAGCCTGTCTCACTAAATATAATATTATGAGAAGTGAATCATTTTCTGTCAATCATTGAAATATTTCATCTTAATTTGCCTTTTTGCCTTCTTCATTTCTGTTTTCATGATTTCTGTTGGGAAATTGTTGCTTATTCTTATTAGGACTCATTTGAGTAAAACACATTTCTTTACTCTAGCAGCTTCCAGAACTCTATCCTGGTCTATGGCATTTTATTGTGTGATCCTAATATGTCTGACCATGTTTTTCTATGATTTTATCCTGTAGGGGATACTTTGGGTTCCTTGATTCTGCATACACATGCCTTTCATTACATCTCAGAGAGTTCTTGTCTTTATATCTCTGAATATTCCTTCTGTCACTTTCTCTTTATTTTCTTTCTGTGTCTCCCACAAAGCATATATGGTATTCTAAATTTTATACCATGTGTCCATTTCACCAGTTGTAGCAGGGCATTCAGATTCTTGAGGTTCTAGTTTCCATTCTCCCAGAAATCATTTTAACATGTAGCCAAGCCTGGCAGATAGATTTTCCTGAAAACTCTGGCACATTGTGGAGTGGTCTGTGCTCCTGCAAGTCTATGACCCAGTTCCATAGGGAGCATAGTGAGCCAACAGTCACTACTGAGAAGCCACCACACTGCCTGGGAAATGCCACCCACTTGGATCCAGGAGAGTTGTGGGGTCTGGTGTGAGACCCCTGCCAGGTTCCAGTAGGCAGATTTTCTTGGCTGAGGTTCACACAAGGTCCCCATGGCCCTACTGCATGCAGGGTTCCATGGCACAGCCCCAAAGTGGGTATCTTGGGTGATTTTAGGGAAGTGGAAGGGGTGGATGTTGTAAATTATATATATAACAATTATATATATAATTGTTCCCATATATGTTTAATTGATGTCTTTGTCTTTAAATGTCATCTTTATCATTATATAGTGTCTTTCTTTGTCCTAGGCAGTAGTTCTATTTTTAATTACAGCTCTTTTCTTTTACAGAAAAATCATGCAAAATGAACAGTGTTCCCATATAACCCCTCCCCCTGAATGCCTAGTTTTCCTTATCATTAACTTTTCACCTTAGTGTGGTATCTGTGTTACCTTTGATGAACCAATATTTTCCTTACTATAGAGTTAAAAGTAGTCCATATACACATATACTGTTCCTATTCCCTTCTGTTACCCTTCTTTTTTTGTAATTGTTACCTACTCCATCTTCATATACTGTATATCCCAAACCATAGAGTATCTTTAACTTTTATGCACTTACAGTTTAGAGATTTTAAAATATGGAGTTACATATCAAAAACCCAATACATTATTACTAGAATTTAAAATTACCAAAGAAATCTTGAGATTACCAGAGATCTTAAATTTTTATGTAATTTGACCCACTGTTAAGGGTGCTTTCATTTCTGTCTGAAGAACTTGCTTAAAATTGTTTCTGGGACAGCACAAGGGGTGACAGAGTCCCTCAGGACCTTTTGTTTTTTTTATTTGTTTTTATGTTTGTTCTAATAAAGGGATGCCATATGAATTTCCCCCTCATTTTAAAGAGCTTGTCTCACTAGATATAATATTATGAGAAGTGAATCATTTTCTGCCAACCATTGAAATATTTCTTTTTCATTTACCTTTTTGTCTTCTTCATTTCTGTCTTCATGATTTCTGTTGGGAAATTTTTGCTTATTCTTATTGGGGCTCATTTGAGCAAAACACGTTGCTTTACTCTTGCTGCTTTCAGAACTCTCTCCTGGTCCACAGCATTTTACTGTGTGATCCCAATGTGTCTGGGCATGTTTTTCTACAATTTCATGCTGTATGGGATCCTTGATTGTGCATATACACACATTTCATTACATCTAGATGGTTCCTGCCTTTATATCTTTGAATATTCCTTGTGCCAATTTCCCTTTATTTTCTTTCTGTGTCCCTGCTGCTATTCAGGAGAGGTTTGGGGTCTGGTTGTAGACCCCCACCCAGTTCCTGCAGGTGGGTTTTCTTGGCTGATATTCCCACCAGGTCCCCATGGCCCTACTGAATGCAGAGCTATGTGGCACAACCCCAAAGTGGGTTTCTCAGGTGATTTTAGGGAAGAGGAATTGGTGGGTGCTGTCAACAGTGTTGACTTGGTTCTGCCAGGAACCAAGGGGCTCAAGGGGAGCCCCTCATCCTAACACACACACACCTGGAACTTGGTCACCCAGTGGTGTGTTCTGTCTTGTCCACCAACAGGGATGTCCCTTAGAAGTCACACGTTCTAAGACACTCTTCACCAGCATCTACCCAGAAATCCATCCCACAACCTGGCTTGCACCATCCCTTCAGCAGGCTCCCACTTTGTGGCTGCCAGACAGAGAGGCTGTCTGCCCAGCCTCAGGTGAAGGAGAATCACTCACCAGCCAAGGTAACTGGTGGGGAACAGCGGCCTTAGTAGGATGATGCCATGGCATTCCAGGGTTCCCAGAAAGTCCCTTGCACTCTCTTTTAAAATGTATAATATCTTTCAAACTCTTTTCTCTTTCATTTTTCAATTTTACATTAAAGGACTAATTAATTGCTTTTAAAAAATCATTCTTTTAGGTTTTGGGTAGACCACTTTGTATGGAAATATATCTCAGTAAAACTGCTCAAAGACCCAGTAATATTATTGCAAGAATAGCAAGAAATAACATTGATGTTACAGCAGGGGAAATGGAGAGATTGAGAAGGGAGGTGATTCTGTGTGTTTTTGTGCATCTTATTTTTGTTGGTTATTATTATTGAAATAGTGAATATACTTTAGTAATGATTGAAGTGATGAACACAGAGTGCTGTGATTATAGCAAATGCCAGGGTTTGTACACTTTTCCTAAGGTGAATTCTTTATTATTAAGTCTCTATAAAATTGATTTGTAGAAATAAATAGGGTTCATTGAGGGAAATACTCCCAATGTGAGATAGGTGCTACAGTTGGTCATATTTTCATAATGCTCTTGAATAGTTTGTAACCACAAACCAGGAGTTGGTGGAGGCTGATATATGTGATATGTGTATGATGTTACATATCCTTATGTTGAAAGGTCCCAATGTTCAGTAGATACATAATGTTGCTGTAAGCTCAGGTAAGAATTGTAAACATCTATAAAAAACATTTTTCAAGCAGAGGGTGTTGATTATCACACATGAAGGTTTTTGATTTGCTTATTTCTCTATTCAAGTCTTCTATTTGTTGTTCTTCAAATTCAGAGGCTGTGTACATGGGTGCATTGAGATGGACAGCTTTACCCTCGGACTGGGCTGTGCATCCTGTGGCCCTTATTAGCCACTCAGCCTGACATCTGGGGAAAGGTTGAATTGGTTTTTTTGTCCTTGTTCAGCCTATAGATGTTTTCTCCATCTTGGTGGTGGGCAGGAACATCTGGATGCCATTGGGACAGAGCTGGATGTTGGGATCTTTGCATCATTTCATTGTAAGGGAGTTTTTCTGTGAGCTGTCAGCTTTACTTTTTACCCTAAGAATAATATTCATTTTATTGCAGATGCTTTCATAGAAGTAGAATTTGTCATAACAGCAGTTATTTATATATGCATGACCTGGTCAGAATCCCTCTGTATGAGAAAATCTCAAAGAAAGATGAGACTAATCAGAAATGCTTTCAGTGAAAGAAGAACTAGATCTGGCTAACATTAGAGGACAGATTATAAAATAATTCACAAAGATCTCCTCAACGTTACTGATTTAAAAGTGGGCTTATACAAAGATTAAAAATTAGAGAAAAACATTTGGATCTGGCTTGTCATTATCCTCACAGTACCTGTAGTTAGCATTATTTAATTAACTTTTAAAAATTGTACAGAGATATTTGTGCCAATTGCATTCACCAGTAAATGAATTGAGGCCTCTGAAGTTTCAAGACTGAACTTTTCAAAGGAGGTGACAAAATAACTTACCTTTTCAGGTAACATATATTTATCTTTTGAGTAATGCATACATTCTTTGGAAAGAATTTATATTGAAAGGGTGTTAGATAGTTAAGGATTATTTTCAAAGTTTGTATTTTGGCAGATATTTTAAAAATGGTTTTTCTATAATAAAGGCACCAAATATATGCATGACAAAATAGTGTCAACATTTACTACTGAGTAGATTGTGTATCATACATTTAATGTAATTTCCTGCAACCCACATAATTTTTATTTTTGAAAATATTTTCTATTACAGAATGTGAACTTAGATAAAAATCATGCACATTGGAAGACTCCACATACAACATCCTTCCATCAACACAGCCCACCATGATGGAAGCTTTATTACAGATTATGAGATAATATCATCGGTCTATGACCACCAAGAATGGTCCATAGCATATATTTGGCAAACATTTTCCATCATCTCTCATTAGAAACATATAACACTCATTTGTGGATGTTGCCTGTTTTTCATGGCCTCTCTTGTGTTTCCTACTTTCCCCCATAATCATCAGTTTGACTCCTGGTTTATTCATAATACATATGTATTTGGACCAGGACCTCTAAACAGAATTAAAGCTTCATGACCCTGTTGCTAGGAAGACATCCTCTTTTATTTCATCCCTTTTGTGTTCTATTCAGCCTGGCCATCAATTTATGAGAATTCCATTCAAAAGATTCCCTCCCACCTGTCTCCCTGCATGCCAGCCCCAAAACAATGGGATGTGGATATGTTGAATTCACATTCTCTGGGGTTCACACAGTGGAGCAGGGGTGAGCCAAATCTCCACACCAGACAGCTGGCACCACCAGGTCACATTTCCCTAGATCTGCATAGAGGAAATGTAGTCTGCTCCTACTAGTTTTAACCTCCTCTGCATGGAGTCATTTCCAATCAAAGGGCCTGAAGCCAAATTTAGCATTCCTTGAACAGGATTTCAATCCCTGGATAAGCACAGATATCTCTGGTGTCACTTGGGATTTATAGACTGTCTCATCTCTAACATGTAAATAGTTTGTCATTTTTGTGGTCATTTCTTCTTTGACCTTTGGCTGACTGAGACCTGAGCAGCTCCCTTTGTGAACTTAAAGGTTTTTCTAGTAATCTCTTTAGGTTTGAATGTTAGTTTAATTCACTTCTCTTCTGAGTCTGACTCTGACTTCTAGTTATTTGAACTTCCTTGGGAGTGCCAGCATTTTGGCAGTGCTAACCATGTTCCTCTATACTTAAAACAGCAGGAAATCATTCTTCTGAATGATCATTGAAGGCTCTAGTGCCCTTGTACATGATCTGCAATGTCCATCTGGACATTTTTCTCATTTTCCTTCTCTCTCTGTCATTCCCTCCACCACCACCCATATCCTTTGGTTGTTTGCTCTGATGCCTATCGAAGGAGTGATGTTATGATAAGGATTCTGTAGTTTGTAGAAATAAACACCTTTTAAAAATTGACCCAGGACTGCAGAAGAGATCTATTTTTGGTGCATTATTTTTCTTTTGTGCTTCCTAATGCATACTCATGAACTGGAATAATGTGCCTGCATCCATGATATTATCTCAAGAGAACTGTTGAAAATTTTTTTGAATTTTCTCACCCCATAAAATTAGGAGTTGGCCTATTGTTATCTGTGGTAATTCATTCCAATAAGATGTGAAGAATTCCCAAATAGGAACTTGATAATATACAACTAAACATGGCATAAATGAAAACAAATTCACCAAATCAATAATTTATGTCATTCTTAGAGGTTATTGGGTCCAATAGTTAGGGCTGTAATATACAAATAATTATGCCATCACTGATTTCAATTATGTCAGATTTATTACTAACATTTTAATGTTTCTACCTTTACAGTGTATTTCTTATTTTTTTTAAATTTTTTTTATTTGTAAAATGATATATAAATACATATGCATATATGTGCATTTGTTTACATAAATGTTATTTGTTATATATATATATACATTTTATAAAGGTGCCTAGATTACCCAAGTATTACTCAGAAACTACAGGGATTCCCATGCTCCCCACCGCCCATACCCCCAAAAACACCCCACACAACCATTCCCCATCCGTGTGGTATTACACCCGCAATGGATATACACATCCTGGGGCCTTGCCACCGAGCATAGACTACAGTTCACATCACAGACCACACTCTTTCCCACCCAGTTCTGCATGGTATATTCTGATGGAAAATGGCCTACATTCGTCGCTGCTTCGCCACTCAGGAAAACCCCCAAAGTCCCAAAAAAGCCCGAGTATTTCAACTGCCCCTCCTCTCCCTGCCCCAAAAATGTCCAGTGGCCACCGGCTCCACCTCACTGTTACAATTTCTTCCATTGCTTGAATCACAGTATGTCTACAACAGAACACCACCAATTCCACTCTAGTCCACAGCTCCTCCCCCCATCCTGAGTGGACTTGGAAGGT
>JAQZBX010101382.1:0-11268 GCA_029593785.1 Cabassous unicinctus
TCATTTCCTTTTTGAAATCTTCTCTTCCCTTAGACCTGGAAACTTTCATTCTTATGGCAGTCCCTCATTTCTATTTCTCTCTTCCTTAAAGCTTTTGAACTTGAGATCAGGCACTATGTGCTTATTCACATTTGTATCCCTGTTCATTAGCCCAGGATGATGAAAAAATGAAATAGGACTAATTTAACCTAAGTTAAACCCCTCTTGATGACTGGAATTAATCATTACAAAAGCTAATTATTGTCTAAAGCAGTCAAAAAGTGATGTCTTCTGCAACTATTAAACATCTAATTCTTATTTCAATCTATTATGCCTTTGAATATAGATGATAGATAGATTGATAGATAGATGATAGACATAGATAGGTAAAGAGATAGATACATATTTAATAGTTCTTTTATTTCCCATTTCCCTGTTTTATTCCCCAATTTTTTTATAGTTCCTTACAACTTTGAGTAAAATAAGAGAAATAAAATACTGAGTAAAAGCTAAATGATTGTTTTGCAAACATTTAAGTATAAATTTATGAAATTTCTAAAATGTATTAGAAAAGAAAGGAAAATTTTTGAAATATTGGGTAGGAGTCTATTTTTTTTGTTACTGTATCAGATTAAGTTGGCTAGCTATCTGGATTCTTTATACCTTTTAATACTTTAGTTTAATATATTTTGAGCTGAATTATGTACCTACACTTTTTATTTATGCTCTATTTATTAATGGGCCAAAGGTTTACAAAACTGATTCCTCATAAAGCTTTCTTGTATTTGCCACCAAAGTACAAATTAGAAGAATATCATCATCATCACTTTCCAGCTGGTCCTTGATGATGCTGACCATTTGAAATAGAATGAAGATTAACTACATGGGGATATTTTTTGTTGCATTAAAAATGATATTTTAATGAAATCTGAAATGCTTCATTAGTAGCAAAATGGCTGAAAACTTTGTTTCAAATCTCAGCTCTTCTATTTACTAGATGTGTGATCTTAAGTCATTTAATTAATGTGCTGTGTTCAGCTTCTTCATGAGTAAATGGGAAAATGAGAGGACCTACCTTATGGGGTTGTTAAGAGGATGAAATAAGAAAATATGCATGAATTATTACAGAAAGCACAGGTTAATGAAATCCCTGAGCTTTGTGTTTAGTCCTGATTCTGCTATTAGATTTCTTTATCTGGAACTTAATTTCCTTATGTGTAAAATGTAAGAGATTGGTTGGATCAGAGGACTTCTACCAATGTTATTAATATGAATTCTAGTAAAAGAATCAAATTTATATTTTGTCATGCTCCATTGTGCTTTCAGAAAAATTAGTTAATATTTGTTTGTTTGTTTTCTTAGGATTTAATTTATCTTAAGGTGACTATAGAGGAGTTATCAAAACATATGGATATATTCATAGTTTCTATAAAGAAGTCCTCCATTCCTGTAACATCATCTACTGAGGTTACCTGTTACTGGCTAAGAAAGTATGCATCTCAGCCAGGTGGTTCTCAGCTTTCATTGTATGTATTAAATATAAATAACTCAGATTATGATGTCTTCTTAGATAAACACAAAATTAATACCCAGTATGAGAAGAAAAAAGCTTAATGTGATTCAAATTTTCCTGTAAGTTGAGAATTCTCATTGCATAAAAACAAATGTAGTTGAAGAGAGTTACTTAGAAACATGAGACTAACTTTTAGTTGTTGTATTATCTGGCCTTATGGTACTTTAGGACTCATCTATTCAGAAGGGGATGTGTAGTTATAATATGTAATATTCAGATTAGAAGACTTGATATATACACATATATCCTGCACTCTCTTTTCAGATTAACTATTGAACGTAAACACACACAAACAGAATTTTATAAAAATAACTCATTGAATGGTTTACAATTTTAAAGTTTAAAACTACATATAATATGTATAAACTTTTAAAAGGAAATTTTCTTTAAGATATTCTAAAGCATAGCTGTATAGCAATAAAAAGAATATCATATAAAATCTATTATTTCCATGAAATATTTAGAGCCAACAAAATTTGCATTTGCACTGGATCAAAAAAAGAAAACTTTATATTTTGATGAATGTCTCAGTATAAATATTTATAAAGACTAGGCTTAATATATAACTTGCAAGACAGAACAGTGTGGTTGTTTGCTTTAAAATGATGCATTTAATTTATCTCTCAAAGATGGTTTCTTCCTCTGAAAATGTGGGTATCTTTTGAGGATTAAATAAATTGATCCAGAAAAAGGGAGTAGAACAGTGTCTAGCACATACACACAAGAGCGTTAAGTGTCAGCTATTACTGATCTTCTTATCATTACTTAAACTTGACACATTTGTAATAGAATCTTCACCAATTCCCTCTCGCCATAACCCTCTCTTTGATCTATCTATTGGCTGCTTAGATGGTTGCTGCCAAATTGAGTGACTCATTACTAAAGCATTCATTAATTTTAGATCACATGTATTGAGATAGATGTTACTGGTGACAAATTGGGGTTTAAGGCAGCTTTATTTTGTTTCACAACTTATTTGTGCATGCTTTTCTATATGTATGTATGTATATATGTTTGTATATATTTAGGGCTTTCCAGAAAAATCACTGGTTCTTATCTCATTCACCATTTGCTCTTATCAAGAAATTGTTTCTTGACTGTAAAGATACATACTTTGTCCTACCCACTGTCATCTGAGCTTTCCTTTCCTCTTCATTCCTTGGGATTTGTCCCTATATTTGATGACCTTCTTCTCATCTCCTGATTGGAGTTTACATGACAGAAATAAAATGGAGCTTGGAAAAATAAGAGATCATTTTTCTTCTTTCTTAGGAAGGCAGTGACTTAATAAAATACAAGGAGCAGCATTTTAAGTTTCCTCTGCCAAAATGCCAGGGACAAGAAGATGTTGCTTCATCTAATTGTGAATTTGTAAAAGAAAGAAACAAAGGGTATTGTCAAATCTATTAACATTTCCTCTTTATTCTGCAGGGATATCTGCATCATCATCTTGGCCCCCTTACAAATAATTAGCCATTTTTCATATATCTGGACAAGAAAACTGTTTCATGTTCCCAGTCTACTCTCTCCAAGGGCTAAAGAATACTTTTTATTTTTTGCAGTTTTATTGATTTATTAACGATTAATAAACCTTATGTATTTAAAAAGATCCTTTTAACTGCTTCTTTTTTTCACTTTAGTCAAAGGTAGTCCAGAAATTTTTTAAAAAGGAAAAGATAATGGACGTTAGGCTTCAAGCAACTTACGTGTTGAGTGTATCAATTAGTTGAGCCATATGACCTGAAGCTCCAGCTCCAGGTCATATGTAGGACACAAATTTAGTAACTGTTCAATGACAAATTTGAACAGAAGAGTAGAATGAGGCTCAAACGTTGATCTCTTAATGAAATCTATGTTCACTACTACCTCAAGTTGTGGTAGGTTATATTTAGGATGAACAACTGCTACCCATTTGTCCAGGATTTTCCTGATTTTAGACTGAAAATTTTGTATCTGAGTAAACTCTTCAGTCCCAGGCAAACCAAAACATTTTGTCATACTAGCAAGCATAGGGGTCCCCATTTATTAAGCTTTTGGGACTTCAGAGGTCTTTAGAGTGCTGCTATTTGTGACATAGCAGAGAACTCTAGAAAATGGCACACAAGCCTGAGTTTTTTATACAGTCATTTTCCATGTTAAATTCCAATCATTTAGGATGAAGAGGAAGAATGAAGAAAGGATCCCATGGTTCCTAAGCAATAATTGCATTTTAAAACATGTTGTTGGTATTGTTTACAAGCTGGTATGGTATACAAGTCTAATTCAATGATTCTGTGAATGTTTATGATATAGATAGATGATTAGATAGATAGATAGATAGATAGATAATTGAAAATGACAGTTACACTAAATAAAACAGAAACACTATTATCTGTTTACTGTCTAGTACCTCTTTATGAGATAGAGCCCTATTGCTTAGGTAAGACTATTTATCTTTCTGTCACTGGATGAACTGCAGTCCATGGATTGGAGCATTCAGCAAAAAGCCCCATCAACATGGACTTCCATTGCCACATTGATATCTCTCCAATCCCATTTCCATAAAATACGAGGAGCAGCATTTTAGATTTCCTCTGCCAAAATGCCAGGGACAAGGAGATGTTGTTTCATCTGATTGTGAATTTTTAAAAGCAAGAGACAGAGGGATATCTGCATCATCTATAACAGCCCTCCACAGAACATTCTTTGTCTACTGAGAATTGCAAAGACAGCCTAGAGAAATAACTGTTTAAACTGCATTTATAAAAACACATAAACTTTCCCTATGAATGAACCTACCTGTACATGAAGAAAAACTGTTCTTGGTTATATCTCATTTGTCATCATGAATGGGTAACTCAGAAGGATTTATAAGGGATGGAAATTCCACTCTGGGATTTTCTCACTGGAGAATATAGACAGAAACATGAAGAAACAGTTAAAATGCTACATATTGCATCATCTGTAATAGAAAATGAATCTCAAGGGAAAATAACTTTTAGCAGAATTAGAATTTTTAAAAATAAAGATTAAAAACATGATATTTTGCTTTCTTCCCAATTTAAGTTATATTCTCTGTATCTTGAGGACTGTGCTGATTTTTTTTAATGGACCAAAGGTCTTGGAGACCCTTGTGACAATAACTGGGTGTCAATATTGCATCAGTAACAGCATATATTATGACTATGCTAAAGAGTACACAAAACACTAACACTTTTCTTTCTATTAATGAAAAATATTTCCTCCCTTTTACAGTAAGAAAGAGTTGGTAAAATGAGAGAATAAAGAGTGGCACAGTTCATGTTCACACATCACTGATTAACTCCAAATGGGTCTCTACTTCTGAAATATTAATATACTTCTCTAAATTCCAACGAATACCTGGGTTAGGTCGATGGATTTTTGTTGTTGTTTATGTTGTTTTGTTCTTTTTTTTTCTTAACACTATGTAAAAGGAAATTTCTTTATATGTGTTTTTATTGATCGAAAATGATTTCTAATACCTCTCTTCCTCATGTTCATAGTTACTACCCATTTAGGAGATTAAAGATATTAACATGCTTGAGAAATATGAGTTAAATAATTAATGAAAAAGAGAATCTGTAAACAGATTATAGGTGGGTACAATTTTCTGTTCATAATCTTCATAATGTGAGACATGCAAATTTGTTTCTCAAAATTAGCTTAATTAATACTTAAAGGCTCCATTTTTTAAAATGGAAGAAATTTAACGTGATGACCCTCTCTTCCTGATTTCCACAGGGCTGCATCTGAGTTCTAGGAAATGAATGTACCCCAAGGCAGTGGAAAGTAAGATAATTCTTGTCCTTGATGCCATCATCTATAAACATTGACATTCATTCCTTTATTTTTTTATTAATTCACTATGTGTCTGGAATACATTGGGGGTAAATATAGCATGTCCTTTCAAAGAGCTTATGTTCTAGTGATATATCCTGGTTCTTAGTTGATTCTTACTGAATTTTCCTTACTTGAAACACAGCCCTTTAATGTTTTGCCTCTTTCATTTACTTTTTTCCCCTTTGACAAACAGAGAACATTTTGCAACAACCTCTCTACGCTGGACCTGAGAGACCTTGGAAGGTCTAGGCCCTACCTCTCTAGATATATGCTTCTATCATTGTATTTTGTGAATTTGCTTCTTCCAGTGGTTCAACTGGAAAAATAATACAGCTCTTCTTAGATCTTAAATTCTGAAAACCCAATGGAATGTCTTTCATTTCCCCACTGAAACCCCTAGTCTATTGCAGAAGAAGAAGGCAAGGGGCATTGATTTTCCTGTTTCTCAGGCAACCACATAGCTTGATCACTTTTAGCTTATCTTTTGCCTCCTCCCTTCCTCCAAATCAGGGGGTTTTTCTAGATGTTTTAATAAACTGATCTTTATCATTCATTGTTTATTTTCTGAGCTCCCTTTTCTTTGCCTAATAGGTACATAATATATAATTTTATAATATTAAAGCAAGGCTATTTGGGCTATCTATCCATCTACCAGTTAACAAGATTTTAATAAATCTTCACAAATCCCTGATCACTATATCCCATTAATCTGAAAACACAAAGTCTTTGACATAAAGTATCACAGTTCATTTTCCAGTGAGTGGAGAACAGATTCATCCTATCAAGGTAGTCATCAGCTTAAAAATGGTAAGTGTCTGTTAACAGTGTTTTCATAAGCAAAAACAATCCACAATTGGATAAGTTGTACTTATACTGGCAGATTTGTTTATAAGCCAGAAACTTATTTACCAAATTGCTGGCTATTTTTTAATGTTTAATATTAATTTAACAAAAAAGTGATGATATTATATATGAATTACTGCCTTGTGCTTCCCTTAACTTTTATGATGCATGGCTAGATGAGATAGGAAGCATCACTGGGCTTGGCCAGTTTGGGAATATCATGTACATTATCTTCTGCTAGATTTTTCTTCCCTCATCATACAATAATTCATTCTGTGATCCCAAATATATATGTTTCTGTAGTCAGTATTTAACGATTTGTATAATGTGTTTCTCAGGCCAACCATGTAACTTGATTTTGACTCTTTCTTGATTCCTGGCTTTGAACTTAGTGGGTTTGAAATTTGTAAAGAATCCTGAATCCTGAATTTGTAAAGAATCCTGAATCCTGAAATTTCAAGAATCCTGAAATTTGTAAAGAATCCTGACATAAAAATGCCCATAAAGATCACAAGACCTTTCCTCAGATGTGAATTACAACTTGCACTTGTCTTTATTGCTAAGATATTTTGAAGAATTATATTAACTGATAAAGAAATTAAGTAAGAAAATTATAGTGTACCCATGCTCTTTGTTGATTTAGGGCTAGCAATTATGACCATGCTCTAACAACCTAAAGATGCAGGTATGTGGTAATGTTACTAAGGCTATATTAGAGTCTCAGGTGCTAGGATGGTAAAAAAATTAGTGGAATGTCAGAATAGTAATAAGTCCTTACTTGACATATGAGTGAACTTCACTACCCATGTCTACATCTAAACACAGTTGTGCATAATACCTAAATATAATGGTTTATAAAATAACTTGAATGAAGCAACTGTTAGAACTAGTTTCTCTATGTTAAAATGATCCTTGAAAAGGAAGAAAATGTTAAGTAAAATTATATCTTCTATATAATCTTAATTTCTTACACAACCAGATGCCCTTAGAATAAGTCTATAAAATAATAGATGAGCAAGACATTTTTGATGATCTAAGAAAAAGCCTATGTGATTTTAATACTGGACTTCTGAAAATACATAATTTATTTAAAAAAAAAATTGGAAGAGAATTTACTCAAAAATTCTTATGAAACCCTTAACATGCATCGAAAACCCTCTCATCCATGAATAAAATGGTTCACATTTCAAGTGTTGGTAATCATTGAAAGTGGTGTAGCAATAAATTACTTAAATTAGGATGGGGTAAGACTGAAATATTCTAAAAAAGAAAAAAAAATGGTTATTAAAATTGTATATAGGATACAGTATGCAGCAAGACTTTCAGGCATTCAAGGTTAGGTCATCACTGTAAGTACATAAATAACATAAAACTTCATTCAAAGATAGAACAATGAACAACTTCAGTCTAGTCCTATGGGAAAGTTTTCTGGGTTCAACTCTACTCATCAATATGTAAAGCTTTTGGATTACATAGTCTTTAAGATACTTCTGGTTGTAAAGTTCTTTGATCCTAGAAAGCAATTGAAAATATCAAAACATGGAGAAAGATTTACACTAAAAGGTTAATTAAAAGTGTTTTTACTGGTTGAGAAGAGGTTGTCATGAGATGCTAACTTGAAAGTAAATCAAAAGGTTAAGTTACATATTATTGGCAAAGTAGAAGCATTCAAGTGAGAACAGCTTAGATTGCACCCATGTTTGTTTGTGTGTGTGTGTTCATGTGTGAAGTCACCTTCTTATGATGTCTGTTGGCCCAAGAAAGCTACCTTAAATGCCTTCCTCCCATGTAATTTAAGACATTTATTCACCAATGGTGTGGAGGGTAGAAGCAGCTAGTTCCATAGATATAAAGCCCTCTTTTTATTCTGGTCCACAGTGTCCTTGAATATACATTTCCAAGTCTCTTTTTCAGGGAAATATGGAAATGTGATTAAGTTTTGGCCAATGAGATATAAGCAGTTACGCTGTATGGAAAAATTTAGTGCATCTGAAGAAGATGCAAGCTGGCTGTCTAGCAACCATTTTGGATCATGAAGTAACTTTGAGAACATAAGCTATAGTCAATATAAAACAAGATGTAAGGAGTCTAGCAACCTAACCTAATTACCCTGGTTTACAAGTCAGGGAATACTGACCTCCAAACTTTTCTTATCTGACAAAAAAAAAAAAGGAAACAAAAACCCTACATTGTTTAAGCAACCATTTCTTACAAGAGTGACAGTATTTCATACAACCAGGAATGATAATGAACTGCTTAAATGGTACCTCCCATCCTTCCCATTTTTGACTACTAAATTCCATGATTTCAACCCAGTTAGCTGTCTAACAATGTCAGAAAAACATTGTGCACCACTAGCCTAAAATGTAATATATAAATGAATTATATCACATTAAACACCACTTCAGGATTTTTTTAACAGTAATTCAAACTTTTATCTTACCAATTTTTGTTTCCTTATTGCTTTTTGCAATGCCTCTTTCATATCCTTTTTCCTGAGGCCATAGATCATGGGGTTCACCATGATATAAAACACGGCCACCATTTTGCCCTGCTCCACAGACTCCTCAGTAGGATGTCTCAAATGCATACAGAAGAGGGTCCCATAGAAGATTGTGACCACTGTCAGGTGGGAGCCACAGGTGGAGAAAGCTTTTTTCCTCCCCTCTGCTGAACAGATTCTGAGGATGGCAACAAGGGTGAACACGTAGGATGTGACAATGAACAGGAGGGACTGTACGTTGCTGTAGCCAACAACTATGTATATTGACAACTCTTTACTATCAGTGTCTGAGCATGTCAGTTTGATAAGGGAAGGATCAGCACAGTAGAAATGGTTAATCTCTTTAGCACCACAGAAGGAGAGGTTGTAGGTCCTCAAAGTTTCCATCACACTGAGGAGAAAGCCATAGACATAAGGGACAATGATCAGGTGGACATAGACACTCTTGGACTTCTTGCTGCTATAGAGCAGGGGGTTACAGATGGCCATGTAGTGGTCACTGGCCATGACAGCCAACATGCAGTGCTCCGTAAGGATGACGGCAATGACAATATAGCACTGCACCAAGCACCCTCCATATGAGATGGTCTTCTTCTAAGATAGGATATTTTCTAGTATTTTGGGAGTGACATTTGTAGAGAAACACAGATCTAAAAACTTGAGAGAAAAAAGTACATGGGGTTGTGAAGTTGAGAATCAATTTTGATTAAAACAATCATGTTCAAGTTTCCTTCCAGAGTGACAATGTAAACTACAAGGAAAAGCACAAAGAATACAACTTGCAACTCCGTATGGCTTGTTAAACCCAAGAGAATAAATACTGTCACTTCTGTGTAGTTTCTTCTGGACATTTCTTTGTCTCATATTGGTTTTATTATCTAAAGAGAGATAAGAATTTTTTTTAGATCATTGAAACCATGGTTAAATATTGCACTTTGTATAAAAAGATTCAGAGTGATTTAATTATATATCTCGGCAGTATTTCTGTACTTAGTTATGTGTAGCTATGCAAACAAAACAAGTCTAAAATTTTGTCAAAAAATTATTTTCTTTCAGGTTGTTATTTTGTGATAAAAATTGGCAATTAAATTGGACACTAATGAAAAAAATTATAAAAGTATCCCCATACTTTGGGAAATTAAAATTAAGACTACTTAACTGCTTTGTCAAATAAGAAATTATAATAGAAATTTAGAAAGGTGTAGAACCCTTTGCAGTATTTTTTATATATACATAGGCACGTAGATGGTTAGAAATGATTTTAAAGAGAGATTAGATAAATTTCCTCACTGCAAAGATAGAGAAACTGAATCCCACAGTGGGAAGAGACTTATCCACGGGCAAACACCTAACCAACAACAGACCCTCATCTCACATTTCCCTGTTCAGTGATCTGCTGATCTTCTATGTATCTCAACAAGTCCAACACATTGTTTGGAACACAAAGAGAAGTTTTATTTGTGTATTTGTTGCTGTGATTTGAGGTGGTGGTGGTGTCGTGGTGGTATGGACAGTAATTCATTAGGATAAATGGAATTAACTTAATCACTCTAGAAGATGCAAAAATCATTTTCAGGTTCTAAATCTATACCTCTTTCCTATTAGTATACACAGAATGACCAATGGTCTGATCGGCTTTTATGCCATTGCCACAAAAACTCAAGTGTTCTCTATATCTGTGTGTGTGCCTCTGTGTATCTATAAATAAAGATATGTTTATATATACAAGAAGAAAAATAATCTAAAAGAAAATTAAATATTATTGCACCAAGAACATTCATTCATTCATTCAACAAATGTTTATTGAACAGCCCTCTAAAAACAGAATGGCATGAAATAAAGATATGAAAAATGACCACCAAGACTTTAATTAAAAATAACGTTGCAATGATGGATACAAGCCATTATATATTTTTTGATAACTTAAAAATTGCATGGACAGAGTATAAACTATAATGTAAACTATAGTCATGGTTAGTGGCAATGCTTCAATATGTGTTCATCAATTGTAATAAATGTACCACACTAATGAAGGATGTTATTAATGTGGGAAACTGTGGGAGGGGAAGGGAGTGAGGCATATGGGAATCCCTTATATTTTTATGTAACATTAATGTAATGTAAAGTATCTTTAAAAAATAAGTGAAAGAAATGAAGAAAGAAAGAGAGAGAGAAAGAAAGAAAGAGAGAGAGAGAAAGAAAGAGAGAGAGAGAGAGAGAAAGAAAGAGAGAGAGAGAGAGAGAAAGAAAGAAAGAAAGAAAGGAAGAAAGAGAGAAAAAGAAATCTAAATAATATACCTCAGGAAAAACGAAAATAAACCAAGATAAATGGCCTGAGATAAAAAAAGGAAAAATGTACATATAAAATTGTAAATTTATATGTAAATCCAAATGAACATTGCCTGAATAAATAATAATGATGGCAATGATGACAATGATGATAATGGTGAGGATGATTTAAAAAATGTGGAGTTTATAAAAGGACAGAAACCTGAACAGTGCAAAACATTACAGAGTTATATCATCAAAG
>JAQZBX010101383.1:0-11272 GCA_029593785.1 Cabassous unicinctus
CATACTGTCTTCCACAATGACTGCACCATTCTATATTTTCACCTGCAGTGGGTGAGTGTTCCCATTCCTCCACATCCTCTCCAACACTTATAGTGCAGTTTTTTTTATTGCCACAAGTCTAAAGGGTGTAAGATGATATCTTATTGTAGTTTTATTTGTGTTTCCCTAATAGGCAGTGATGTTGAGCATTTTTTCCTGTGCTTTTTAGCCATTTGTATCTCTTCTTTGAAGAAATGTCTATTCAAATCACCTGCCCATTTCTTTATTGAGTTGTTTGTCTTTTTACTTTTTAAATGTAGGCTTTTTTTTATATATGCAGGATATTAGGCCCCTATCAGATGTATAGTTACAAAATATTTTCTCCCATTGAGGAGGCTGCCTTTTCACTTCATTGACAAACTCCTTTGAGGTGCAAAATTTTAATTTTGAGGAGGTCCAAATTCTCTATTTTTTTCTTTTGCTCTTTATTCTTTGGGTTTGAAGTTCATGTAACCATTACTGTTACAAGATCCCGTAGTTGTTTACCTACATTGTTTTCCAAGCTCTTTATAGTCTTCTCTCTTATATTTAGATCTTTGATCCATCTTGAGCTAATTTTGGTGTATGGTGTGAGATGGTGTTCATCTCTCCTTCTTTCTGATATGGATTTTCAGTTCTCCAAGCACCATTAGTTGATGAGGCCATTCTTTACCATTTGAATGGGCTTCGTGGCCTTGTTGAATATCAGATGACTGTAAATGTGAGGATCTATATCAGAACGCTGAGTTGGGTTCGATGGATCGGTATGTCTATACTTGTGCTAATACCATGCAGTTTTGACTACTGTAGTTTTGTATTATGTTTTAAAGTCTGGTACTGCCAATCCTCCGATTTCATATTTCTTTTTCAATGTGTCTTTGGTTATTCAGGGCCTCTTGCTCTTCTAGATAAATTTCATAGTTAGTTTTTCCAATTCAGGAAAAGATGTTATGCTGATTTTTCTTGGGATTGCATTAAATTTGTAGATCATTTGGGGTAGGATAGACATCTTAATGCTGTTTAGTGTTCTTATCCATGAACAGGGAATATCCTTCCATTTATTTAAGTCTTCTTTGATTTCCTTTAACAGTGTTGTGTAGTTTTCTTTGTATAAGTCATTAAATCTTTAGTTAAATTTATTCCTAGGTATTTGATTCTTTTAGTTTCTATTGTAAATGGGATTTTTCCCTTGATTTCCTCTTCAGATTGCTCAGTATTTGTGTACAGAAATGCTACTGATTTTTGCACATTGATCTTATACCCCTCAAATTTATGAAGCTCATTTATAAGCTCTAGAAGCTTTGTTGTAGATTTCTCAAGGCTTTCTATGTAAAAGATCATGTTGTCTGCAAATAGTGTAATTTTTATTTCTTCCTTGACAAATTGGATTCCTTTAGGATCTTATTCTTCTCTAAGTGTTCGAGCAAGTACTTTTAACACAGTGTAAAATAAGAGTGGTGAAATTGGGCATCCTTGTCTTTTTTCCCAATCTTAGAGGGAAAGCTTTTAGGATTTCTTAATTGAATATGATGTTAGCTGTGGGTTTTTCATATAAAACCTTTATCATGTTGAGGACATTTCCTTCTATTTCTATCTTTGGTATTGTTTTTATCAGGAAAGTGTTTTGAATGCTTTTTCTCCATCTATAGAGATGATTGTTTGTTTGTTTTTTCAAAATGTTTATGTGGTGTATTACATTGATTTTCTTATATTGAATCATCCTTACATACCCTGTACGAAACCCACTTATTCTTGGTGCATAAATTGTTTGATATATTGTTGAATATGAGAAGTAAGTATTTAATTGACAATTTTAGCATCTAAGTTCATTAGAGAGATTAGTTTATAGTTTACATTTCCTGTGGCATCTTTGTTTGGCTTTGGTATTACAGTAATGTTGGCATCATAGAATGAGTTAGTCAATGTTCCTTCCACTTCTATTTTTTGGAAGATTTTAAGGAGATTTGGTGTTAGTTCTTCCCGAATGTTTGGTAGAACACACCTGTGAATCTGTCTTGCCTAGGATTTTCTTAGTTGGGAGGATTTTGATGACTTATTCTATCTCATTATTTGTGATTGGTATGTTAAGTTCATCAATTTCTTCTTTTGTCGATGTAGGCTGCTTGTGTGTTTCTAGGAATTTGTTAATGTCCTCTAAATTAATCATCTTGTTCCTGTATAATTTTTCAGAGTATCCTCTTATGATAGTCTTTAGTTCTGTGGGTTCAGTTGTGATAACTCCTTCCTTGTTTCTTATTTTATATATTTGCATGTTCTTTCATTTTTTATTTGCTGCTTTAGCTAAGGATTTGTCAATTTTATTGATCTTCTTGAAGAACCAGTTTTTGGTCTTCTTTATTTTTTTCTAGAGCTTTCTTATTTTCAATTTCATTTAGTTCTGCTCTAATCTTTGGTATTTCCTTCTTTCTCCTTCCTTTGGGGTTAGTTTGTTGTTATTTTCCTAATTACTCCATATGTGCTGTTAGGTCTTAAATTTTAGCTCTTTCTTCTTTTTTAATATAGGCATTTATGGCTATGAATTTTCTCTCAGTACAGCTTTTGCTGCATCTCATAGGATTTGATACATATTGTTGTCATTTTCATTTGTTTCAAAGTAGTTACTGATTTTTTTTTCTCTTTGACTCACTGTTTGTCCAAAAGTGTGTTCTTCAATTTTCATATCTTTGTGCCTAATCTGGTTCTCTGTCCCTTACTGATGTCCAGTTTCATTCCATTGTGGTCAGAGAAATTACTTTGTATGATTTCAATCTTTCTGAATTTATTGAGAATTGTTCTGTGTTCTAGCATGTGTTCTATCCTTAAGAAAGCTCAAGGTGCTTTTGAGAAGAAGGTATAACCTGTTGTATTTGGGTGTAATGTTTTGTATATGCCTATTTGGTCCAGATTCCCTAAAGTATTATTCAAAGTTTTTTTTTTCCTTTATTGATTCTCTGTAGAGATGTTTTATCTAAAGGTGATAATGGTGTAATAAAGTCTCTCACTATAATTGTGGAGGCATCTATTTTTCCAATTATTTTTTCCAGTGGTTCCCTCATGTATTTTGAGGTACCATGCTTAGGTGCTTAAATGTTTTTGATTGCTGAGTTTAATCCATTAACACAAAATTTTATTACTGCCAAGGTATTACCTATATTAGCCAGATTTTCTTTGAGTCTATATATGTCATGAATTGTTTTTATTCTCTTCTTTTCTGTTTAGTTATTCTTACAATCTCCTCCAACTTTCTTTCTCCTGTTTTTTTCCTTTTACCTGTAGAACTCCCTTTAGTATGTCTTGAAGTGCAGGTTTCTTATTGCCATACTCTCTTAATTTCTGTTTACCTGTGAATATTTTGAACTCTCCCTCATTTTCGAATGCCAGTTTTTCTGGATAGATAAATCTTGGCTGTGAGTTGTTTTTTTGGCACCTTAACTATGTCATGAATCCTTGCCTTCGTGGTTTCAGATGAGAAATCACCACTTAATCTTATTGTGCTTCCCTTGTATGTTTTGTATATATCCAGGAAGCCCAACACACCCCTAACAGTATAAATCCTAACAGGCCTACACCAAGATATATACTTGTGAAATTGTTCAATGCTGAAGACAGAGAGAATACTGAATATAGCAAGAGAAAAGAGAACCAAAACATACAAGGGAAGCACTATAAGATTAAGTGGTGTCATCCTGTTTCGCAGTAGGGGTTGTAATTTTTTTTTGGCATCTAGGCATCGGTTTATCTTGATTGGTTGCTTCAGTTGATTAACTACTCTTTCTAATCTAGGGTTTTATTTTGCTGTTGTTTCTGAGTATTTGGTAAGTTTTCACTTTGACTCTTCATTCTTCTTATTCTATTTCCTTGTAATAGTTTATATTCCCTTGAATAAAAATTAGGACCAGAAGAAAGGAAAGAAGAAGAGAAAAAGAAAAATAGTAATAATAATAGTAAATGGTAGAAGGGGAACCATACAAGACCTAGGAAAATGAGTAATAACCACGATTAAGAAGTGCAGAGGAATAAAATTTAAAAAGTGAAGTACAAAAATGAAATGAGAAACTTAAGAGTGAAAAATATATAGAATCAATTAAAAGTCCAGAATGATGAGAAGAGAGGGAAAGAGAAAAGAAAAGAAAAAAAGAAAAACAGTAAAAATAGAAAGTAAATAGAGAAAAAAAGAGATAGAAATTAAAATAAAAAAATTCAAAGATCAAATAAAAAGTGTTGGAATGAAAGAACAACAGAAAGCAGAAGATAGAAAGATGGAAAAAGGAATTAGGGTAGTCAAACAAAATTGGTAATCAAAAAAGGGAAACCAAGGAAGGGAAACACAAAAAAGAAGAAACAAGACAGCAGCAACTAAATAGCAAAAAAAGGGGTAGAAATAGAATTTTAAAAGAAATAAATGGAAAAACAAACAAATAAACACACAAACAAAAACCATGTAAAAACAGCATTCCCTCTTAAGCTCTGAAGGAGCCTCTCAGGCAGCTGGTGTTCATCAATCAATTACCCTGTGCCTACTCTCTGCAGGTTTTGAATTGGATTTTAGAAAGTAAACTAAATTAAGTTAAAAAAAGGAAACTTTTTAAGGAAAAATAAGAGATCTAAGAAAAGCTAATACAAAAAGATTGTTTTTATGTTTCCTGTCCTAAAGTATCAGCTGGATGTGTGATAACCCAGTGGGTCACTTCTCTAAGAAGAACCAGGAATTGAACAAGGGATCTCATATATTCAAGGCAGGAACTCCTCCACTGAGCTAAACTTACCCCTTGGGTTAGTTAGCCTTTCGGGAAACCTATCAATCCACGTTACCTCAGGCAGGTTACATTCTTTGCAGTTGGCCAGAGTCCTGCAGTTTCGGCAGCTGTCTCTCCCTGCCCCCTTTCTATTCTAATTGCAATCTCTCTCAGGGCAGCTGCACATGACATCCTGTGCAAGTGGAACCGCCCCCTCTCCCTGTCAGATCCAGTTCCCATCTGAGATTAAAAGCACACCCTGGTAACCAAACTCACCACAAATAAACCACTCTTGACACTCTTCCATGACCCTCCTCCTACCAGGGGACCCTAAATAGGCCCTTGAAAGTTTATTGAGGCTTTCTACCACTTGCCTCCCTTAGGGGACATGGAATTTTGATAATTTCAGTGCCAGACTAGTCTTAACCAGTTAAGAGGGTTGCCTATCTTAACCCTCTTTCACCCCAAGTTCCTCTCTCCCAGGGTGGCTGGATGTGTCAGAATGCCTAAGCATATTTCCCTCTCCCCTCTTCTACAGGCTGCCTCAGTGTGAGGTGGTATGCTCCCCAAAGTTCAAAGGGGGCACACATAACCAAACCCACAGAAAGGAAAACCCTCTTCACACTTCACCAGAACCCTCTTCCTCCCAGAGAATGCTCCATTCCACTTGGTGGCTGGTGAGAGTCAGGGTGTTTGTGAAGACATTTCGCCTTGAGGGTGGGGCTTAGCTGCCTGCTGTTTCCAGCCACAGGGTTGAGAAACTCTTGGTTTTCCTTGGGCTCTTTATCTCTTTGTCCAGTTCCCTCTAGATTGATGCCCTGAAGCCTCCTGCTCTGTGAGTTCTCATAACAGCTCACTCAGGTATGATTTTGCCCCTTCTCAGCTGTTCTTTTTTTGTGAGAGAACTGGGGAGTGCACACCTAAGCTAATGCCATCTTGCTGGAACTCTCAATTTTGGAAGAATAAGTTTTCATACTTACATGCAATAATGTTGAGGGTTTGATATATTGGTCTGTTTCCTTTCTTTAGGCACTGCCTATGATCGTGAGAGATTCTTGCCCTGCTAATTGAGTAGTAGTGCTCCCCACAATGGGAGTTTAGTATTTTCTTGTTTATTGTGTCAGTCTCCACCCATGGAGATAACTCACTGTGACAAGATTAACGCTTTAATATTCCAAAGAGGCATGACCAACGTGTGCCCTATCCTAAATATCACCTCACTGCTGTTGCCCTGCACCAGTAACCTTCCCCTGCCATATTTGCCAAAAGAACATTCCCACCATTGTAGTTTTAACCACAGATATGCATATTCCCAGAGTTCACCTGCTCCTTTATCCATCCCTCCCCCAATTTCCATGGATAGTTCAACACAAGCCCACACTTTAATCGCCCTCAAATTCCTGCACCCTTGAACCCAATCACATCACTGCATCACTATAAGCAATATCCAATGCCCAACGAATTCTTCCACTTTAGCATAGATTTTTCCCATATTGAGCATTGGCTCACCTCCCACTAATCTCTTTCTGTCACCCGATAACCCATCTTCCAGACTCTAACTCTGTGAGTCTGCACAATTTGCTTAATTCATATCAGTGATGTCAGATAATATCTATCATTCAGTGACTGACTTACTCCACTACCATAAGTAAGGTCTTCAAGATTCACCTATGTTGTCCCACAGGTTAATACAGCATTTCTTCTTAAAGCTGAGTAATATTCCATTGTATGTGTATACCACAATTTGCTTATCTATTAATCTGTTGATGGACACTGGGTTTGCTTTCAACTGTTGGCAATAGTAAATAATGCCACTAAGAATATTTGTCTGCATATATCTGCTTTTGTACCTGCTTTCAATTCTTCTGGGTGTATACCGAGAAGCAGGGTTGCTGGATCATATGATAGTTCTACAGTTAGTTTCCTGTTGAACTGCTAATACATCCTCTACAATGGCTGTACCATTCTACATTCCCACCAGCAGTGGGTGAGTGTTCCCTTTCCTCCACATCCTCTCCAAAACATATAGTCTTGTTTTTTTATTAATAGCCACCAGTCTAATAGGTGTAAGATGATATCTCATTGTAGTTTTGATTTGCATTTCCCTAATAGCTAGTGATGTTGAGCATATTTTCATGTGCTGTTTAGACATTTGCATTTTTTCTTTGAAAAGTATCTATACAAATCTCTTGCACATTAAAAAAAATGTATAGTTATCTTTTTCCTTTTGCAATATAGGATTTATTCTATATGCTGGATATATGGTACTAAATACTTTTTCCCTTTGGGTAGGCTGCTTTTTTACTTTCTTGATAATATCCATTGTGGTGCAGAAGTTTTTAATTTTGAGGATATCCCATTTATCTATTATTCTTTTTGTTGCTCGTACTTTGGGTGTGAAGTTCAAGAAACCATTTCCTATTACAAGTTCCTGTAGATGCTTCTCTACATTATCTTTGAAGGTCTTTATGGTCTTTGCTCTTATATTTGGATCTTTGATCCAACTTAAGTTGATTTTTGTATAAGGTGTGAAAAGGTGTTCCTCTCTCATTCTTTTGGATATGGATATCCAGTTCTCCAAGCACCATTTGTTGAAGAGGCCAATCTCTCCCATCTGAGTGGCCTTGGTGGCCTTGTCAAATATCACATGACTGTATATGCGAGGATCTATATTGGAACTCTCAATTTGGTTCCATTGGTCAGTATGTCTATCTTTGTGCCAATACCATGCAATTTTGACCACTGTAGCTTTGTAGGATGTTTTAAAGTCAGGTAGTGTGATACCTCCGACTTTATTTTTCTTTTTCAATATGCCTGTGACGATTTGGTGCCTCTTACCCTTCCAAATAAATTTTCTTAGTTTTTCAAATTCCTTAAAAAATACAGCGTTAATTTTTATTGGGATTCCATTACCTCTCTAGATTAGTTTGGTTAGGATAGACATCTTGATAATGTTTAGTCTTCCTATTCATGAACAGGGATTATTTATCCATTTATTTAAGTCTTCTTTGATTTCCTTTAACAGTGTTTTGTATTTTTCTGCATATAAGTAAGTCCTTTAAATTTTTAGTTAAATTTATTCCTAAATTTTAATTTTAATTACTAATGTAAATGGTATTTTTTCTTGATTTCCTGCTCAGATTGCTTATTATTGGTATATAGAAATGTTACTGATTTTTCAGCATTGATCTTAAAGCCTGTGACTTTACTGAACTCCTTTATAAATTCTAGAAATTTTGTTGTAGATTTCTCAGGGTTTTCTATGTATAGGATCATGTCTGCAAATAGTGACATTTTTACTTCTTCCTTTCTAATTTGGATGCCTTTTATATGTTTTTCTGGCCTCAGTGCAGGAACAAGTAGTTCTAAGACAATGTTAAAAAGCAGCAGTAATAGTGGGCATCCCTGTCTCTTTGCTGTTCTTAGAGGAAAAGCTTTATGATGTCACTATTCAAGATGATGTTAGCTCTGGCTTTCTCATATATACCCTTTATCATGTTCAGAAAGTTTCCTTGTATTCCTATCTTTTGCAGTGTTTTTATCAGGAAAGAGAACTGTATTTTGTCAAATCCTTTTTTGGCATCTATAGATGCATGTGATTTTTTTTCTTTCAATCTGTTTATATGGTGTATTACATTGATTGATTTTCTTATGTTGTATATTATGCATACCCGGGATGACACCCATTGGTCATGGTGTATAATTCGTTTGATATGTTGTTGAAAGCAATTAGCAAGTATTTTGTTGAGGATTTTATCATCTAGGTTCATTAGAGAGATTGGTCTGTAACTTTCCTTTTTTGTGGCATCTTTGTTTGGCTTTGGTATTAGGGTAATTTTGGCATCAAAGAATGAGTTAGGCATTCTATTTTAAGCTCTTCTATTTTTTGGAAGAGCTTAAAAAGAATTGGTGTTAGCTCTTTCTGGAATATTTGGTAGAATTCAGCTGTTAAGCCACCTGGTCCTGGGTTCTTCTTAGTTGGGAGGTTTTTGATGACCAAGTCTACCTTTTTACATTAATTGCAATGTTGAGTTCATCAATTTCTTCTTTCATCAATATAGGCTGCTTGTGTGTTTCTAGGAATTTGTCCATTTCCTCTAATTTATCATTCCTGTTGGCATATAATTTTCCAAAGTATCCTCTTATGATACTCTTTATTTCTGTGGTGTCAGTGGTGATATCTGCTTCCTAATTTCTTATTTTGTATATTTCCATCTGCTCTCTCTTTTTCTTTTTTATTATGGTGACTGGTTTTTCAATTTTATTGATATTCTCAATGAACCAGTTTTTGGTTTTGTTTATTTTTTCTAGTGCTTTCTTCATTTCTATTTCATTTAGTTCTGTTCTAATCTTGGTATTTCCTTCTTTCTACTTCCTTTGGGGTTAGTTTGTTGTTGTTTTTAAATTCCTCCAGATGCGCACTTATGTCCTCAATTTTAACTCTTTTGTCAATTTTAATATAGGCATTTATGGCTATGAATTTCCATCTCAGTACAGCTTTGGCTGAATCTCATATGTTTTGATATGTTGTGTTGTCATTTTCATTCATTTCAAGATAGTTACTGATTTATATTGAGATTTTCTCCTTGACCCACTGTTTGTCTAAAACTGTGTTTTTTATCTTCCATAACTTTTTGTCTAATCTGGTTCTCTGCCCCTTAGTGATTTCCAATTTCATTCCTTTGTGGTCAGAGTACTTACTTTGTATAATCTCAATCTTTCTGAATTCATTGAGTGATCTTCTTTGGCCTAGCATGCGGTCTATCTTGGAGTATGATCCATGTGCACTCAATAAGAATGTATATTTCCCTGTATTTGGTTGTAGTGTTCTGTATATATCTATTAAGGCCAGATCCTCTAAAGTATTAGAGTCTTTTTTTCTTTATTGATTCTCTGTTGAGATGTTCTGTCTAATGGTGATAATGTTGTATTAAAATCCCCCACTATAATTGTAGAGGCATTTATGTCTCCAATTATTCTTTCCACTGTTTGCCTCATGAATTTTGAGGGGCCCTGATTAGGTGCAAAAAAGTTTATGATTGTTCTTTCTTCTTGATGATTACCCATTTTAGTAATATTTAGAATCCACCTTTGTCACTTTCAATAGTTTTGTATTTTAAAGTCTATTTTGTCTGATATTTGTATAGCTACTCCTGCCCTTTTTCAGTTGTTGTTTGCTTGTTAATTTTTTTTTCCAGCACTTAATTTCAGCCTCCTTGAATCCCTGGGTCTAAGGTGGGTTTCTTATAGACAACATATAGATGGGTCATATTTCATTAACCATTCTGCCAATCTGTGTCTTTTGACTGGTAAGTTTAATCCATTAACATCAGTGTTGTTGCTCTCAAGGAATTTCTTACATCAGCCATATTTTTGTGTTTACGTGTGTCATATGTTGTTTCTTTTCCTTTTTTTTTTTTTAGTTCTTTTACACTTTCTCCTCCAACTCTCTCTCTCCTGCTTTTTCCTTTCTACCTGTAGAACTTCCTTTAATATTTCTTGAAGGGCAGGCTTCTTATTGGCATAATCTCTTAATTTCTGTTTATCTGTGAATATTTTGAACTCTCCATCATTTTTTAATGCCAGCTTGGCTGGATAAATAATCCGTGCCTGAAAGTTTGTTTTTCTTTAATACCTTGACTATGTTATACCATTGTCTTCTTGAATCCATGGTTTCAGATGAGAAATCAGCATTTAATCTTATTGTGCATCCCTTGTATATGATAGTTCTGTTTTCTCTTCCTGCTTTCTGCTTTTTCCCTTTGTCTTGAGCATTGGAAACTTTGACAACTATATGCCTTGGAGTATGCCTAATAGGATTTATACTGTTTGGGGTCTGCTGTGCTTCCTGGACATGTATGCCATCTCCCTCAATAAGGTTGGGAAGTTTTCAGCTATTTTTTCATTCAACACTCCTTCTGTTCCCTTTCCCTTCTCCTCTCCCTCTTGGATGCCTATAATGCATATCTCTGAGCATTTCATATTGTCATTTAAATCTTTAAGTTCCTGCAGGATATTTTCTATATTTTTATCTATCTGTTCTAGTGTTTGCTTTTTGGTGTAGTGTCTTCCACATCACTAATTCTTTCTTCTGCCTGGTCAAATGTGCTGTTATGTGATTCCAGTGTCTTTTTTATTTTTTGAATTGTGACCTTCATCACCATCATATCTGCTATCTTTTTACATATGTTTACAATTTCTTCAGTATGTTTTCCCAGTGTCTTCTTAATATCCTTCATTTCGTCCTTCACTTCATTAAGTTGTTCCATCATATTTGTTTGGAGAGCTTTGATTAGTGGCTTGATGTTCTGCATTTCTTCCTGGTTTTTAGTTTTTTCATTAGACAGGTTCATGTCTTCCCGTTTCCTAGTATGGTTAGTAATTTCTTGTTGCCCTCTGGTCATCATTCATCTTTATGGGTTTATTCATTTTATTAGCTTCTCTCTCTGCTCTAAAATTTTGTTTAGCTTCTGGTTTTCTTTGTGGGTGTTAAATTTTGTCTTTGACACTTTCTTCTT
>JAQZBX010101384.1:0-11266 GCA_029593785.1 Cabassous unicinctus
CCGCTCAGGCCGGCGTGCCCTCACAAGGAGGCCTCGGGACGCAAACCCGGGCCTCCCATATGGTAAACGGGGGCTCTATCCACTGAGCCACATCGGCTTCCTGTATCTCTATTTCTTAACCAACTTTTTAGACAGTATCTGTGGGATTTCCAATGTGAGAGAATTTCAGTATTCAATATTAATGCTATTTTCCATTTTTCTACCATTTGCCTTTGTAACTTTAATGTTTAAACCTGTATTTAATGACCCATCAACTTTTTTTGCAAACAAAAGTTCTCATGTATTTATTACTGAACCAACCTATTAATGCAGAAGCATAAAAACAAAGAGAAAATCCAGCTATTTTCCCAATAAGTTAAGTCCAAGTGTTCAGAAATGGTGATGACTTTTTCAAGTAGATATGGTCCGGTGCTATTGACCTTGATTCAGTATAAGTGTCTGTGCCATCACATGTGTGATTTCTTATCGACCCAACTTGGTTCTTTTCCAGTGTCTCCTCTTGGAGTTATACCTGATTTTATTGCCAGTTTTCATTTGAATGCAGTGGGGAATGGGACGATTCTGTTTTTGTTTCTTGGCCAGGAGTCGCTTGATTCTAAAAGTCTTGTGAGAAGACGTAGCAAAGTAGCAAGGCTAGGAGTCAAAGGCACATACCACGATGGCGGAGGAAGGGAGAGAGCAAGCCGGCCACCACCTTTCAACAGTGCCTCTTGACTGCGTACTTTGCAAGTTGAGAATATTACTTGTATCCTATTCTTGCTCTACCTTTTCTTCCCTTTTCCATGCCTCACCTTCTGCCACTATATTTTTACTTTTACATTAAGGTTGTTAAAATTTATATTCTGTCCTGTCACACAGTCTTCCAAGCTTTGTCTAAAGGTTGACTCTTAAAATGGAAAACTGATTGTATTTACTTTATTGTTATTATCATTATATTATCGTTTAATAATAGTAGTAATATTAGGATTACATTTCTTTCTCTGCAAGTACAGAGTCACAATCCCTGGGCTTCTCAAAAGAGAATATTTCTAGTAGCAAGTCAAATGGACTCTCATTTCTTCTACGCTATCATTTGCCTAAGGTCAAGCCATTTTGTTAGCTTCATATTCAGACCTTGATGTTCTTGTGTATTTTTCCCTAGAGTTTCCAATTGTCTTTATTTTCTCTTACATTACTTACTTTTATTATATTAAGTCTATCAGTTATATTCTTTAGTCTATTGAGAACTGCCTTCTCCCCTCTTCCTTGGAGCCCTCTGTGACCCTTCTCCAATATGGGCTGGTGTTCTCTAACTGCTGCAAACTGTCATCTTGAGACATCCCTTTACTACCATCCAAGATTGGATACCAGATCTTCTTCCTTTTTCCATCTTCTTAGCTGTGCTGGAGTACAGCCTTAGGTAACTTCCTAAGAAAGGGTGTGTTGATAGTAAACTTTCTAAACTTTTGTCTGAAAATCCTTATTTTGTCCTCCGCTTGACTGATAGTTTGAGTATAGAATTCTAGACTGCAAGTAACTTCCCCTCAGAAATTTGAAGGCACAGCCCTATTATCTTCTAATATTTAGTGATGCTGAGGAGAAGTCTGAGGCCATTCTGACTGTTGTTCCTTTGTAGGTGTGCTGATATTTCCCTTTGGATGCTTTTATAATCTACTTTTTTTCTCCCACCTTTATTGAAAAGAGTCATATTATTAAGCAAAGGGAATGTACCAAATAATGTGTACGAGAAAATACATGGATCAGTCTCACAATGATGAATGCAGAAGCAAGACCATAATGAATAGAGTCTATATGCTCTGTGATGCCATTTATATAAAGCAATAGGAAGAGGAAATTGTACTGATTTTTGAGCTGCATATATAAGTTATGAAGCTGTAAAGTAGAATGAGGAAATGATTACTATAAATTTCATGATAGACTTGTTTTTTTTTTTAAGATTATTTATTTATTTATTTATCCCCCGCTGCTGCTTGTGCTCGCTGTGTCCATTTGCTGTGCGTTTTTCTGTGTCTGCTTGTCTCCCTTTGTTGGGTCGTCCAGCTGCGTCAGCTCACCACACCGCGCGGGCTGGCTTGCCTTCACCAGGAGGCCCCAGGAATCAAACCCGGGGCCTCCCATATGGTAAACGGGAGCCCTATCGATTGAGCCACATCTGCTTCCTAGACTTGACCTTTAAGCATGAAGGAAGTTTTGCTGGAGAAGAAATACCTGGGATTTTCATAGCCAGACATTTTCTTTTTCTTGACCCCTATGATGCTTATACAAAGTTGTTCACCCTTTGCCATTTGTTGAAATTCATGTCAGAATTTTATGCACATTTTTATTAGTTTTATGTTTTTAGAAGGTTAGAAAGACACAAACCAATGAGAGATATTTACTACAAATACGCCCCGCAAAGTGTTTGCTTCTATCATAAAGAAATCCTGTCCTGTCATGGGTGTTCCCCCTCTGA
The DNA here is from genome assembly GCA_029593785.1 of Cabassous unicinctus. Taxonomy (NCBI): domain Eukaryota; kingdom Metazoa; phylum Chordata; class Mammalia; order Cingulata; family Chlamyphoridae; genus Cabassous; species Cabassous unicinctus. The sequence continues at coordinate 2,453 of JAQZBX010101384.1, forward strand.
GCATGGCCTCCTGTGACCACCTTGTTTAAAATGACAGCCCTCACCTCAGGCCGTCGTCATGCCCCTTCCTCTGCTTTATGTTTTCTCCAAAGCACTCCTTAGTTTTCCTTTGCATCTAGTGAGCCTTGTTCTAAGCTGTTCTTCCAGTGCCACTGAGACCAGGTAGCGGTAGCTCTCCAGCATCACATGCGACCCGGGGCCTCTGAGCAGGGCCGGGTGCTGCCACTCCTCCCGGGTGGACTCCATAGCCACGTCCTCGAATGACACCGATGCCTGAGATTTTTTCATTTTCTGCACCTCTTAGGAAAATGCGGAGAAGTGTGACGGTTCGGCCTAGCTGCACAACCTTCGATCCGCGAATCGACTTTCCCAGTAACCCTGAGCGGGCGGAATGAGGAGCGTGGCTACGGCCACACGTGCGCAAAAGGAAAAACAGCACCTACTCTTCATAGTGTTTTGAAAAGTCACCAGGTTGTGTCTACTTGTGGGTCTTTTTCATTCATTCTGCTGGATACGTGGTGGCCCTTTTAATGTTAGGGCTATTCTTTCTTCAGCCATGGGAAGTTTTCTTCTGTACTTCCTTTGATAATTCTCCCCTCTTTAATTTCTCTGTTTTTCCTTTCCAGGATTCTTTTAGTTGCATATTGGATTGGTCCCTTGTCTTTTTTCCCCTGATTTAGTATTTTCTGTCTTTCTGCTCTATGCTTTGTGAATTCAACAAACTTTTAGTCGTTTCTCTGAATATTTTATTTCACGAATTGTATTTTAATCTCTAAAAGCTCAATCTTGTTATCAAAATCACATTTTATGAATGTATTATCTATTCAACCATGTCGGAGAATCCAAAAAAATGTTTGAAATGATTTTCTGTTTCTTGGATTCTGTTTCCCTGGGAGATTTTTCTGTGTGTTTATTTTTGTATATTTCTTTCATGCTCCTGCTTTCCTCTTTCTCCTCAGATGCCTCCTTGGTTGTCCCTTAATGGTGAATACAAAAGGACTGACCTGACCGAGTGGTTTCACTGTGCAACAGCGGGCATGCCTTCCCTGCATGGGCTTTCCCAACCTTTCTGTGGCCCCTGGGTCAACTGGCTCCCACCTCCTCTGTTGCCCCCTCATAGAGCATTTTTTTGTGTGGCTCTCAGCTGTTTACTCTAAATAACTGCTCCCTTACATTTTCTGTATTCCAGAAATTTGCTTACAACTTTTATTTGTTGGTAGTCCTCCCTCTCTCTTTATTATTTGGATTTAGATCTTTTTTGGAATTCTAAAACTTATTTTGGCAAGATCTCTGGAAAGATAGGAGGCAAATGTTTGTGCTGGGTTCACTGTCTTGAACTGGAAGGATAGGCAGAACTTTTTTCCTTTTCCTTTCCTTTCCTTCCTTCCTTCCTTCATTTTGGCAATTTTAATTGCTCCGTCTTTCAGTAACTCAGTGCTCTAATTCAGGAGGTCCACCTGAGGTTTAGGGTCTCCCCTGGAAGGTGTTGGTCACAGATTTTCCGCATCTCATGGACTTGCTCTTCCAGTGATGCCCATGAACTAGGACCTGGTCTTCCTATATTTCTTCCTGCGCAGGTTTGTGGTCCTGAGGAGGCAGAACAAGGGAGTCCTGCTTCTTTGTCTGCACCATCCTCTCGCCCACCATGAGACCTGAAATGCTTTCCCTACACCATGCCAGTTCCCTCCCATCCTTTATCCCTCTGCTCCACCCCTCAGCCTGTCTTACCCCTTCCTCACCCTTCAGATCACAGATCTGAAAATCTTCCCTGTCCTCCCAGACTCAGTCAAGTTCCTCTGTCTTATGGGGTCATGGGATAATTTTTCCCTTCTTCTTAGCACTTATCTCAGTTTGTAATATTTGTGGAGTGGGACCGTGTCTGCTTTTTGTTGCTTTGGTGTCCCAGGCACTTAAACACAATGCCTGGCAAATAGCAGGTGCTTAATAAATAGCTGCTGAATGAATGACCTGGCAAATAGCAGGTGCTTAATAAATAGCTGCTGAATGAATGAATAATGATCATGAAGATGGCCACGAAAGAAACATTCCTTCAGTTAATTACAGTTTGAGAAATAACCAACACACGCCCAAAGTGCAACCTCACATGTGCTCCACCTTGGAGGTCTGATATCGGAAAAGGCACATGCATCTCGGCCCTCATCAGCATGGCCCAAGGCCTGTGTCACAGGCACCCACGACCTCTGGTCTGAAGCCTCGGCTCCACCCAGAGTGAGCCCAGCGGTCAGGGAGGCTGATTGGGGTGCTGCCCACAGGGCCTGAGGCTCCTGTGGCCTCTGACCACCCACGCCTTCTGCAGGGACTTTGTTTGGCACAGGCAAAGCTGCGACTTGTCTCTGGCCAAGGCCTTGTAACCTGGGAGGAAGGAAGGCAGCAGCCTCACCCAAGGAGTGAAGAGGGATTTTCTCAGCTGAGGCTACAGCTCAAGGGGCGCGGGGGTGGGGGGCTGGGGGGACCCGAGGCTGCCCAGACGACCAATGGCGGCATCCTGGCTGGCAACAATAGAGCCCACACCTCAGCTACCTTCCACTCTGGCTTCCCAGTGGTGAGGCCCTTATTAAATTTGGGATTACCATGTGTAAAGCACAGTCTGAATTTTGTTTGCTCTGCCATGTAACTTGCCTTTCTAAACACTCAGTCAGAGCTGCAGTTAATCTACCGGCCACGGGCTTAACCTGCAGGTGGTCAGGAGGCCCCGGCCAAATTCCTCCTGACCCTTTGTTACCTGGCCTGGAAGGGAGAGACTCCTTGTTTGGGAAGTGTTTCTCCTCCCCCCGAACATTTTCTGTATTAAGAGTCTTTTGTCACCATAAATCTGAAGCAGGGGGGATTATGACGGGTAGGCTGTCACCCAGATTGTTTCCTCCAGGGGATAATGCGGAACCTTTGCTGGCTCGCCTAATGAAACCTTTATTCAGGGGGACAGTGCCATTTCCATGAAATTAAAGCTCAAGCCTTGACAATGCCTCAGAACAAACCCAATTTGAATATTTAATTTGGGGTGGAGAGAGCTGAGTAAACACCGCTCCCCCATCAGTCCCTTTCCAAAGACCTCTTGGAGCAAACCTGAAGGAGATTCCTGAGTTGTTGATGTCAGGTTAACAGCCCTTGCTTCCAATATCAAAGGTGGAAAAAATGAAATCTTTAATATTCATTTGACATTAAGAACATTGTTTGTTCTAACTTAAAAAGAAAAAAAAGTTCCAGGAAGTGATAAGCAACCAGCTAAAATCTGACTATTCTGAGACCACCCCACCACAATCTTTGACCACATCTGAAAGTCCTCTGGGAACTGTGCACGGCCTCAAATGCCACCCAATTCTTCAAAGAGAATGTCTAAGAGGAAGAAATGTCTAAATATACTTGATTATTTTTTTTAAAGGCTCTTGTGACGTCAAGGACGCTATAAGGGAACAGAGATTTCTGTCTCTTCCTTCTCCACCTGGCAACCCGGCAGCCAGGCAACAGGCACTTGCGAGGTAGGGTTGTGTGTGGGCTCCTCTGCACTGAAAGTCAGAATTACCCAAGAATCATTTCTCTTTGGATCATCTGTATAGTTTTCTTGGCCCTACTCACAGCATGTCAGCTAATTCTTGGTCTCCTTTCCACTCTTTGCTTCCTGGGGAAGGTCCATCTTTTGTTGTCCTTTCAAAGATCATAATCAATCCTAATGTGCATATGTGCTGGCTCTACTTCCTCATCTCGTTTTCCTTAATTTTCATCATCTTTACATATAGCCCAGATGATGAGAAGCAGTTTAATTACCTTATAAGAGGGTGAATCACACTGACACACTTGATTTCTGTCAAAAACTCGGTTTCTGGGAAACAGATGTGGCTCAAGTGATTGAACTCCCATCTACCATATAGGAGGTCCAGGGTTTGATTCCCGGGGCCTCCTCGTGAAAGGCAAGCTGGTCCGAGCAGCAAGCTGGACTGCGCAGAGACCTGGCCTGCACAGGAGTGCTGGCCCAAGCAGACAGCTGGCGCAGCAAGATGACGCAACAAAAAGAGACACAGAAGAGAGACAATAAGAGACGCAGCAGATCAGGGAGCTGAGGTGGCGCAAGAGATTGAGCAGCCTGTCTCCCACTCTGGAAGGTCCCAGGATTGGTTCCCAATGCCGCCTAAAGAGAAGCAAAACAGACACAGAAGAACACACAGAGAGCAGACAGTGAGCTCAAAACCATGAGGGGGGGGGTGTGTAGAAATAAATAAATAAATAAATAAATCTTTTTGAAAAAAAACACACGAAAAACTTGGTTTCTACCTTGCCCATAAAGCAGGGGATGGAACGTGGAGAAGGGATGTCTTCTGGCTTAGAGCCCAAATCTCAGCCCCCTTGAACAGGCCACAAATGACCTCCTGTGGGGGCACCTGCTGGAATCACGGTACTTGAAATCACCTGAGAAATTCCAACCAAGCCCCCATCACCCACCCCAGAGGTTGGCAACCAAGTCCCAAGGTAGCAGTAGCAACTGAAGTGATTTTTTTTTTTAGAAACAAACTTTTTTCCACTCTAAAATAAATTAATATGTATTTATTTACATTCAAACACATACATACAAAATTGTCCAGTGTTGCATAACTGTGAGTGGAAAAAAATGGTTACAAATTGATTAATGAACTTAATTTTGGTCTTAACAATTTAACCACATTGGGGTTCAAACAAAAGGTCAGGGCATTTGTAGACTCCATAGAGTCAAATATTCAAGCATATACTTTTTTAAATATTGAATTATACTTTATTTTTTGTTTTTTTAAATATATTTTTTATTTATTTTTAAAAGATACTTAGATTACATAAAATGTTACATAAAAAACTATAAGGGATTCCCATATGCTCCCCCCCGCCCATTAACAACTTTCATTAGTGTGGCACATTCATTGCAATTGATGAACACATGTTGGAGCATTGCCACTAAGGATGGACTATAGTTTACATTGTAGTTTACATTCTCTCCCACTCAATTCTGTAGGTTGTGGCAAGACATATAATGGCCTGCATCTGTCACCGCATGTCATCCAGGTCAATTCCAAGTCCCAAAAATGCTCCCATATTACAGCTCTTTTTCCCTCTCCCTGACTTCAGCACCCCAGTGACCACTGTCTTTACATCAATGAAGTGATTTTAGAGACCCAACCACCAGGGCCACCCAACCATCTGGTGTTTCGGGAGGCCAAGAGTCTAAAGTTAAGGGAAAGCTCCTTCCCAGGCAGTTCGGGGTGTGTGTGTGTGTGTGTGTGCCGCATGCCCCATGTGTGAGGCAGGGCATGAACTTGACAGGTGGCTGACCCCCACCCCCAATCTATCTGTGGCTGTGGCCCAGATGCATTCACAGCCGGTGTAGTGGACTTGTCTGGCACCTGACCCGCTCATGAGCATCACTGCCACCAGGCTAAGGGCCCTTTGCTCAGACCCAGCCCTCAGCTCTACCAGCCCAACACCAAGCTCCGGTGGTGGCACCCTTCTTTCCTGTTGCATTTGAATTAACCTATATCCTTCTTTCTAGGTAGGCCTTTCTTTGGGGCGCAGGGGCCACAGGCAGAGTGGCTATCTGGCCCATCATTTCCCCAGCAGAAATGGTACAAGGGAAGAGTTCACCAGGCAGGTCGCATCACCTCTCTGAGCCTTATTTTCTGGCTCCACAACAAGGGAGTTAATAATTGCAGCAACGTCACAGGGCTGTTGTGAAGATCGAGTGGGTTAATGAATGTAAAGTGTTAGCTAAATGCCTGGTACATAGTAAGCGCTCAGTATGAGCTGCTGCTCCTCCTCCCCTCCGGGCCCTTCCGAGCCTCATCTGTGGTCTTCTGTCCTTTTAACAGTCCCGCAAGAGCTGGAAATGTGATCTATGAAGACAAATTTTAGAACTGCTGTCGGAAGGTTTGTGACTTTTCTGCCAATTCCTGAATGTAGATCTGAAAAGAGGGTAGAGATGGTGCTGGAGAGGTATTGTGGGACGGCTCTCGTGCAGGCGCCTTCTTCTGGCCTTGCCGCCCATCCATCCGATGCATGTCAAGTGCCTGCTACGTGCTGGGCTAGGACACCTCTGTGAACAGGTACTGCCCCTGTCCTCATAAGCTGGAGTGCAGGCCCTTGGGCTCCCAGAGGCCCATCAGAACGGACAGGCTCGAGCCTCAGGACACCAGAGAAGGTCCTGCACTTGGCACTCCCACCAAAGACAGGCCTGGGACTGGGTGTCCATGTCTTCCAGTGCAGGGGCATTTTCATTCCAGGTCCTTCAAAGAGCCCCGGCAGGTCAGCAGCCTCCACAGCTCCCCTCTGCCTCTGGGAAATCCAGCCCCCTGGGCAGATGGATGCCGGTGCCCTCGGCTGGCCCCTGTGTTTTCCCTGCTCCCACCACCTCTGGCCTGAAGGACTCAGCCTCTCACTGGGCCTCCTACGTCCTTTCTTGCACCCTCCAGTCGCCTCACCAGCAGCAGACTGAAGTCAGACCTTGCCACTCCTCTTCCTCCCACTGAAATGAAACCTGACCTCCCTCCTTGGCCTACAAGGTGCTGCAGGATCAGGCCTCAACAGCCCTGACTCCCGGCCTGCTCTGCTCTCTCACGGTGCTCCACCCACCCTGGCTTTCCTGGTTGCTCCAGCCTCCTGCCTTTGCACGTGCCCGTGTCTCTGCTTCGAATGTTCTTCCCTTCAATCCTCAAAGGTTGGCTCTTTAATTTCTTTTAGGTCTCGAGTAAAATGCTGCTTCCTCAGAGAGACCTTCCTCGACAGCCTATCTAAAGGAGGCTCACTTTCGAAAGTATCAGTTTGCTTTATTGTCTCACTGCACCTGTCCCGATTTGAACCAGTCTTATTTGTTGACATGTTCATTGCCTTCCTCCCCCTGCTAGAATGCTGGCTCCCTGAGATCAGGGACCAGTCTGTCGTCTTCACTGCCACCCGAGCCTCTGGCACCTCTTAGGCATTCGGTGACTGTCGTGGGGTGAGTGAATGAATGAGTCTTCTCCTCATTTAGCTCCACGCTCCTGCCAAGCCAAGCACGTCCTGCAGTCTTCCCCTGTGCTTTGGCTCATGAGCTTCATGCCCCCCTGCAGGCCCTTCCCTCCTGCTTCCACGACTTTCAAGGCCTAATTCAAGTGCTGCCTCCTCCTCTGTCAGGTTTCTTCTTATGAACTCTAACAACCCTTTCAGAGTCCTTTTCCCCATCTGTCTCATTTGAGGACACATCCTGTCTCCCCCTGCTAGATGATAAGCGCCACGTGGGCTCCTTCTACTAGGCTGAGAGAGGACATGTCAGGTCTGTGTGGCGTGGCCTGAGGACAGCCCTCTGGACCCCAGGTAACCTTGTGAAGCTGCCAGTGGCTTTTTGGCACGTGCATTCTCCTGTTTCTGTTCCCTTGGCCAGTTCTGGGGCCCCTTTACTTCCTCTCAGTTCACAGCATTCGCTACTCACATACACACCCCTTCCCGACTCCCCCTCTCCCCATTGAGGCTATTCTCAGATCATTCTTTTACACCCATTACCGCTCCTAAGGGGCGCCTCATCTTAACAGTAGCCCGTGTGTTGAGCTAAGGGGAAGATGTTCTACTGGTAGCATTTCAGGCATCTATGATCCATTTTTTTTCCTACCCAAGAGTTTTCCTGTGCTCTTTAAATTTTGCCACTTAGGTGATGACTTGCTCTGCATATATCAAGCTCCACGAATACCATAACCCAGGCAGAGGCCAGTTTCTGACCTCATTGAGACTTTCCTTGACTCCCAAGAGTGGACATTTCTGCTGCAGTGGTGGATGGCCAGAGAAACAGTGTGAAAGACTTGGGGTTGTGTCCTTGAAAGGACTAGAAATAGCCTTCTCCTCCTCCAGTCCAGTCCCCTCTAGCCTCTGCCACCTTGTTCACTGAGAGGGTGAGAGGAGTTGGACAGGGCCAGTCTGAGGGGCCAAGAAGGCATTAGGATATCAAGACCTCCATTCCCAAGTGCCCACAGACTTGCAGAAAGGAATGTCTTTTAGATGAGCAGATTGTGAAGTTGAAGGTGGAAGCAGGCTGCAAGTCCATCCTTTCTGTGGTTTGTCCTCCCCCACCTCTGCATTTCCCAGGCCACAAGGTGAGGTAGGGTGAGGCAGATAACTGGGGAGAAAGATCTGGAAACCCTACAGCAGAGGGGTTCAAACTTTTAAGTTGACCAACCATATCTTCACCTGAGATTTTATGAGGACGCCCCCAGCAAAGCCTGTTAATGCTAGTCAAACACAAGCCTCACATCAGTTTGCTCCTCTTTCCCCGTGGTCACTCATGTCCCCGGGCCAAGCATCGTCTTCACCAGGACCACATTACAGGAGACTCTGAACTGGTCTCCCCACTTCCTCCAGTCTACTCTCCATCCAGATTCAGAGTGATCTTTAAAAATGCACATCCGATAAGGAACGACTCCAAACCCTTCAATGGCTGCTCATCAGACTCCAGGTAAAATCCAGACTCGCTAAATCTGGCACGGCCTGGCTCTTGCCCCTCCCGTCACAAGGTCCCGACCACACTGGCCTCCTCATCCCCAGGCGGCCACAAGCTCCTGCCTACCTGGGGGCCTTGCCTCCTGCATTCCCTCTGCCTGAGCTCCCCACCCCCTCCAGCATCTCTCACAGCCGAGACCCTCTCAGGGAGGCTCTCTCTCACCAGCTTGTCTGAAGTAGGGCCCCTCTATTATTCTTTACCATAGGAACTGATCTGATTTTCACAGAATTTATCCCAATTTATGATTATTTTATAAAGGCATTGGCAGACTTTTTTTTAAAAACATCATTGTTTTTTATTTTTTATCCCCCCCC
>JAQZBX010101385.1:0-11265 GCA_029593785.1 Cabassous unicinctus
CAATTCCCCCAAGGTGAAGGCTGGGCGGGGTGGGGGCGCCCGCTGCAAGGCCGCCGGGCGGGACCGCGGGGCGGGGCCGGGGGGTAGGTGTGGTCGGTCTGCTGGGGGGTCTCGGCGAGGAGGGGGCGGTCACGCGGCGCCGGGCGGCGCCGACCACGCAGGAGCGCGTCGTGGCAGGGTGCGGGTCTGGGGGCGATGGGGCCGGCGCTCACGCCGCGGGCGGCTCGGGGCCAGTGCGTGTGTGCACCCTGCCCACCGCGGGGAACCGACTCCGAGTCCACCGCTCCCAGGCGGAGGCGGCGGGGCCGCCCGCGGCCGCCCGAGGGGGCGAACCCGAGCCCCTCCGGCGGCCGCGGGGGTCCGAGCTGGGCTCCCGCTCGCTCCCGGCCGCTCCTGAGCCAGCCGCTGGGGGCCACGGCCCCCCTCCCAGAGCTCCGGACCCCAGGCTGTGCGGGGTCGAGAACTTGGGTCTCTCCCTGCCCGCCCCCCGCTGCGGGGCGGGGTCGTCGGTCCCACGGCACACGTCCCACCTCGGGCGCCGGAGGCCTGCGGCCCCTTTCCTTCCGGCCCACACGCCCACCCCTTCGAGGCTCAAGAGGCGGAAAGAAGTTCCTGGGTGTCTTCGTAAGGACAGGGGCAGGCCAGAACTCCCGCCCTGGTGGGAGCAGGTCGGGAGAGGCAGCCAGTGGGGTACAGAGGGGAGGGGGCGACCATGGAGGCCCGGTCAGGGAGGGGTTGGGGACCCCAAGTTCTTCCTGCGGGTGGGCCCTGTCCAGGGAGCGGGACAGAGGAGGTGTGGACGAGACCCGGCAGAGCTGCGCGGCGGGCCTCTGAGGGCCACGGGCACCCCCGCCGCACTGGACTGGGGTGCCACAGCACTTCCGGGGTCTGTCCGGTTCTGCTCTCCCTAAGGCTGCCTGATGACCTTTATCCCCAAGACTGTGTGTTCCATTGCCTAACCGCTGCAAAGGGCTGGCTCTCCTCTTCAGCTTGCTTATGTATTTCTTTTTTAAAATCCTGTTTCAAGGCAGAGAACTGACAGCAGCATGAGGAGCTGCCTCTGCCCAGCCCCACCTCAGGCCCTCCCTGGGGCTCAGGAATGAGGGAGCCAGTGAGACTCCCTGCTGGCTGCCTGGCCTCCCGCCGCTGCTCCCCGAATGCCTGCTTCTGAGGAGTCTGGAGGGCTGGGGAGACTGGGGGCTCAGCTGCTTCCATCCCTCACGGCTCGCAGACCTGGCGCTGTCCCCACGGCCCACCAGCCTTCTGTCCCCCCGAGGCCCCCTGCACCACGCGCCACTCTCACCAAGCGCCTCTGAGGGTTTCCCAAGGCTGGTGCTGTGGTTTCCAAACTGGCTGCCCAAGAAGGTCCATTGGGATGTGGAAAGAAAGTAGGAGAAGTCTTATGTCCCTTTATCTGTATCTCATCCTTTCCAAAGCTTTCTGATGTAATGATGTATTTGTAGAGTATAGTTTAAACAATTTCACATTGTGGTAACATAGACAGCATGACATGTCCAGTTTTAACCACTTTCAAGTGTACAATTCAGTGATGTTAATTAAATTCACAGTGTTGTGCCACCATCACGTCTCCTCACACCAAAACTTTTTCCTCACCCCAAACACCCATTAAGCAATTACTCGCCCTGCCCCTCCCCCCAGTAACCTCTAATCTACTCTCTGAATCTTTGAATTTGCTTATTCTAGACATTTCATATAAATGAAATCATGCCGAAGTCTGTCCTGTTGGGTACGGCTTATTTCACTCCACGGGACTACTTCGAGGTTCGTCCATGTTGCGCAAGGATCAGAGCTTCATGACAGAGTACAGTCTGTAAGGGGGTGTGTATAGTCATGTGATGCGTGCACATTTACATGCGGCCTTTGAATGAAAAGAGTGATCAGAAAAGTTGGGAAAAGGACTGTCCAGAGGATAGAATGGGCGCCCCTAGCCAGGCATACGGGGCCTTCCCTCTCAAGGTCCTGTCTTTGGACCTTGGCTTCTCATGTTTTCTTCTCCCCTCCTGATGCCTCTCCTGTGACATCACCACCCACCCTGCCACCCATCTTCCAGCTGCTGGGACATGGCGAGCTCTTGCCCATCTCTAGCCCTTGTAGATTCTTGGGTCTCAGGACCATCCTTCCTTGGTCACCTGCAAATTCAGATGCCTCCACCTCTTCTTCTAAGCTTTCCCTGATGCTCGCAACTCCCAGTGTGCTGTGCAGGTACTCTCTCACTAGCACCCAAGTCACTCTATTGCAGTCATTCATTTAACTTGTCTAGACTATAATCCCCCTGAGGGCAAGGCCCAGGTCTTCATATTTACATTCGGAGTCGGTGCTCAGTACCAGAGCATGGGCTGAGGCTGAATTCCCCTGCCGCTGACGGGGCAGTCTGGGCCCGGGGAGGTTAACCAGTCTTCACAAGGTCAGGTCTGCTGACCCACTAATCAGCTTGAGCCTCCTAATCCATCACCAGCAGGAACCTCGGGACAGAGAGCCGGTGCGAGCCGGTGGGGCCATCGGGGTCCCTGGCCCGCGCCGCCTTCTGCAGACCCTGCGCGGGGGATGGGGCGCCAGGGCCATGTGCGCCACCCTCTTCCTGCTCAGCACCTTGGCCATGCTCTGGCGGCGCTGGTCCGCCCGCCGGGTCCAACCGTGAGAGCCTGGCGGGGGGCCCTGGGCTGGGGCAGGGGGAGGAGCTACTGGGCACGCTAAAGCCGAGCTGAAGGTGGGCAGGAGCCGCCTGCACCTCCAGGGAGCTTGTGGGGAGGGGGCATTTGCACGGGGTCCCAGAGGCTCTTCCAGGGCAGGAGGCTGCGGCCTCCACTCCCACTGCCCCCTGTGGCCAGGCCCCGTGGAGCGGTGGGAGGGTGTGGGCGCCGCCCCGAGCCCTGCCTGCCTGTTCCTCCCTCCCACAGGGAGCCCAGCGGAGTGGACGGGGCGGCTGGGGACAGCGGCGTGGCAACAGACCTGCGGTCGTCAGACAGGTGAGGCCGAGGGCAGTCGGGGGGGTGGGGAGGGTCGGCCAAGGCAGCTGCTGCTGTCTGTGCCTGGGGGTGCGCTGTTGGCCAGCAGGCGCAGGTCCCCTGGCCCCAGTCACCCTGGTCCCTGTATGCCTGCTTGGATGTCTGTTTTCTCAGATTGGGAGCTGGGAGCCCCCAGCCCCCTCCCCGGGACCACAGCTGCTCTGCCCGGCTTGTCTGAGCGCGGGGCGGTCCCTGGGGTACCTTCTGCTGGAAGGCGCAGGGGCAGTGAAGAGGGAGGAGGCAGAAGCAGCTCTGCGTTGCTCTGCTCGCCTTCCCTTCTCCTGCCCTCCCCTCCTCCGCCTGCCCCCGCCCAGCCTCGGCGGCTCCCCGGCCTGAACCTCGGCAGGATTCGCCGTCCAGTCCCCAATAGAAGGCGCGGGAGGAGCATGACATCATCGGCACTGAGTGCCATTGGCTGGGCAGCCCCTGCGGGCAGGACGCCGTCTCCAGTGGCCTGAAAGTTAACTCTTCCCTCGGCTGAGGCCATGTGGCCTTTAGGGGGTGAAGTTTGGGGACCTCCCGAGCTGTTCCTTCCCTGGGTGACCAGTGTCCTTTGACGAGAGGGGCCCGTATGCCCAACAAAACCCTGAAAAATCAACCAATAGTTATGTGCTCAGCTGCCTGGGTGGCCTCCTGTGGGAGACCCACCTGGAGTAGCACTGTCTCATGGGCAAGTGTCTCCTAAGGAAACAAAAAGCAGGAAAGATCCTAAGCCACCGCTTGAGGGAGGGCGTCTCCACATGGGAATTCGGGTCTCTTCCTGGGTGGGGGCCCCACCTTCAGTGTACCCCTTAGATGTGTGGAAATCAGTGAGCCCTTGGCCGTGTCTCAGCCATTCTCTGCTTAGTCCAGGGGCTCTCCCGGGTTCCGGTGGTCAGCAGGCCCAGGGGGAAGCACTGGGCGTGCCCTGGAAATGCTGAGGCCTTTCTGGGAGACCACCCCGCACCAGCTGGGCTAGCTGAGCTCACCGTAAGAATGCCTGTCGCACTCCTGATTAAAGGGCTCACCCAGGTAGGATGAGCGGCACAGGGACTCCCACAAGCAGGTGCTGGAAGGCTGGCTGGTCCTCTCTGTCCAGTTCAGGCCTGGAGTTGGACAGCCGGCTTCCCCCTTTCCTAGTGACTTTGGGCAAACTGTATAACTTATTAGTTATAAGTAAAATGGAGTTACTAACAGAGTGGTTGTGAGCAGTAAATGGGATCATCGTGGCAAAGTGCTTGGCACGGAATAATTGCTGCATAAATGTTTGCTCTTATTTTATACTCCATTAGTGCTTTATTCCTTCCCAGAGGTTCCTCACATGTTGACTCACTCGGAAGTCTTGGTGATCCCAGAGGGCCGGCAGGACTCGTGTTCTGTCTCTTAATGGCTGAGGAAACTGAGGGACAGGGAGATTTCAATGACGTGCTCAAGGTCATCCACCCAGAGGATTGGTGGCAGATGTGGGAGCATGAGTTGGGTCCCTCTATGTGAAATGGGCCCAGACCTCCTGCCAGGCAAGGCCAGACCAATTCTGGGGCCATCTGGCCAGGCCCGACCAGGGTGGTCTGGCCAGAAGGAAGCAGGTTGCCTGGAACTGGAACAAGTGGCCGGACGTCGAGGGACCTCCTGCTGATGGCGGCTGTCACAGAGGAGTGGCTGGGGCTGGGGGCTGGGGGTGAGATCTCTGCTCTCCAGTTCCACGGGCATACGTTTCCACTGGTGGTTTTGTGCTCCTGTCCCCCATACTGGGGTGAATTGCTGGGCGTGGAGGCAGGAGGAGGAGGAGAGCCAGAAACCTTGCAGGGGCACGGCCCTTTGCTCCTCGGACTCTGGGGCTTTTCTCCGTTCAGGGAGAAGGAGCCTTGGAAGTGAGCCTCAGCCTCTTCAGGCAGAGCGCAGGCCCTGGCCTGGGGTCAGCTGACAGAGGCAGGCAGGGCAGGCCCCGGAGTCCTGGCGGGCAGGCAGCAGGGCTGAGGACCAGGAAGGAGGAACTGCGGAAGGGCTGGCCAGCCGGGGCAGAGCAGGCCGTCTTCAGCGCTGCGGTCACTGATGGCGGTCAAGAGTGCCAGGTGGGCTCATTGGGTCAGCGGGCACCTTGAGCCTGCAGTGCTCCAGGCCCCAGGGCAAGGCTGGGTCCTGCCGAGTCGGGTGTGGCCTTGATCACATCCGGGGCTCTCGAGGATGAGGCGGTGGTCCCACTGAGGGACTGAGGCCAGCGCCAGGGGGCTTCTGAGAACAGGGAGGTGCCCTGGACTGGCCGCTCTGAAATACAAGCCTCCTGGCTTTTGGCAGGGGAGAAAGTGCTGATCTGTTTTGGTTTTGTTTCAGCTCAAGCCTTGGTTCACCCCCTCCCCCAGGAGGATGCTGTGGTGGCAGAAGCAGCAGGAAGAGGGAGAATGGGAAAAAGTAGCCATGGAGAAGGTAGACACCTCTGTCACTCCCAGCCACATCTCCCGAGGCCCTGACTGCTGGGCTCTGGAGGCGAAGCCTGGCCGGGGCTGGCAGGAAAGAGCTGCTCGTTCCAGGAGGACGGACTCCTTCCGCCTGAGTTCCTGGAGGCTCCTCTGAGGGAGGAGCTGCAGAAGGCCAAGAGAGGGCCACACACTGGGCCCCAGGGCTAGCTCGGGGACAGCTCCAGCCCAGGCTAGAGGCAGGGACAAGGAGGGGTGGGGAGATTCCAGAACCCATGGAGAGCTGAAGGCTCACACTTCTAGGTCAGGGCTTCCCATTCATTCTCTAACTTAATTCTGAAAATAACCCATGGAGACTGGCAGTATTGTTGTCCACACTTTATAAACGAGGAAGCACATAGAGAGGTTAAATCATTGGCCCAGCATCGCCCAGGCGGTCAGTGGTGAGCCCTTGCTCTTGGCCACTGGCGCTCGGCCTCTGGAAACCTACCTGCGTGGCGGCAGCTGCTTGGCGAGGGAAGGCCTTCACTGGCGGGTTCAAGAGCTCCTCTAGTAAACCTCAGCCTGCAGGCCAGGGCTAGGCTGTCTCCATTTGCCACGGTGGCACGTGCCTCTCCCCAGTCCCCAGGGCTCACCCTGTCGTTGGCTGCTCTGCTGAAATTATCAATAAGAAATGCCACTTGAATCTGTGACATGTCTGCCTGCAGCTGGACACAAGCAAACGACAGCTTGTCCTCTGAGCGTGTTTTCTGTGTGTGTGTCTGAGTGTGTGTGCGCCCGTGCTCTAAGTGGGCAGTTGCACGTGGGAAGGGAAAAACGGTGGCACTTGTTTCCGTCAGTTTGCTGACTGCTCAGTAAAGGCGGCTGCCTCCTTTGCCCCCAGCTGCTTGGCCATTTCTCTCTGTGCACAACCCTGCGGGACTGAGCAGAGATCAAAGCCGGGTTCCGCTCCTGCTCCCTGCAAGCTCGGATCCCCGGGGCGCAGACCCCGTAGGCTGCTGCTCCTGACTGCCTCGGAGTCGTTCATCTTCAGCCCCCACCCCATGCTGCGCCCCTCTCCTCCCCAGCCCCCCACCAATCCAGCGCCCCCGCTGGCCCCGGCGCCCCGGCCTCGGGCAGCAGGAGACAGGGCGAGCTCCAGCCCGCAGCACCTCAGCCGCAGGGAAGGAAGGAAAGTGTGTGTGTGGGGGGGTGGCGGCGGCACAGAGGGAACCCCCCCTGGAGCGATGGGGGCGGCGGCGCCTCCTGCCTGGGGAGGGGCTGCTGGGACTGGAGAGGAGCCTGCGTGGGCTGTGGACAAGGCAGTTCTGGGGGAGCCCAGGCGAAGTCTCTGCCTGCAAAAGTAGGGCAGGGAGGAGGCAGGCGGGAGGGTCTCCTGAGGGCGGGGGCGGGAGCCCTGTGCTGGGACCCGCGTCAGCGCCAGGGCGCCCACCTGACGCAGGGCCGGAGGCCACGGCCACCTGTCTCTGCTCCTGTCAGCCTGTCTTTCTCCTGGGAGGCATCAGGTTTTCTGGTGACAGGACTGTCCGGCTGAGGGCCAGAGGGCACTGTTCCCGGTTTGGAGACTGTTCCCTGCTCCTGGTTTTGCATCCATTCTCTGATCTCCTTGCGTGTGCCTGTACCTCCTCCTCGCCTCTGCGCTCTGCCATGTCCACGGTGCCCGTCTCCTGCCCGCTGGAGGAGTCGGGGGCCAAGGTCACCTCGCTGTAGCGGGGCTGGCCTTCAGCCAGACGCGCACGCACAAGGCTGCACCCCGTCTCGGCCCTGTCCTAAGGACCTGTGCAGGACTGGTGGCTCCTCCAGGGACTCCTTCCAGATGGAGGGAGGGAGAGAGAGGGGAAGGGGCTGCTGGCGCTGGGCCCTGGCAGCTGGGGTGCCGTGTGGGCTGGGAGGGAGGGGCTCTCTCCCCCAGGGAGCAGGCTGGCTTTGGTGGGAGCAGATTGTGTTTACACCTTCCCCGCACACCCAGCCCACGCTCGCCTCTTATTCCCGGGGCCTCTCCCACCCCTGGGCTCTCAGCACAGCCTGCACATTTGCAGCTCCTGCTGCAGAAGTTGCCGCCCTCAGCCACTGCAGGAGGGTGGCCAGGGACCCAGGCGCCCCAGCCCCTGCCTACTCTCCCATCACCTGGGTTGTGTGACACCCGTGGTGAGGGTGGGAGCTGGAGGGGTCACTTAATTCCTGACAAGGACAATATCCCATTTCCTTGGAAAGAGCTGGTGCATGGAAATGGGAGCAGGGATGTTCTGGGGGTTGGCAGGGAGAGAGTTAAAGGGCACCTAGGGAGATGGAGACGGAGCTGAGGCCTCCTGGCTCGTGGTCCCAGGTGCAGCCACGAGGTAAGGATGAGGGCTCTGAGCACAAGGAGTCCAGGGTCCGAGTGCCTGGATGTGAAGCTTGACTGCGCCGCACGGCCTACGTCCGTGGCCTTGGGAAGGCGGCTGGCCTATAGGATGGAGACAGCACCTAAAGGGCTCAGCAGGGTTCACTGTACGCAAGCTCGTCCACCTAGCTGAAAACAGTAAATCGCTGGACAATGGGAGATTCAGAGGGGCTGAGGAGCCCCCTGCGCGTCCCACGGCCCTTCCCGCCTCCTGTCTCTCCACGTCCACAACAGCTGCGCCACCGGCGAGTCTGAAGCCAGGGTGAGAAAAGCAGAGGGTGGACAGTGGGAGAAAGGCGGAAGGCGGCAAGGGGTCCCTCCTTGGATCCAGCACCCAGTAGGACTCTGCCACTGCCTCCCTCTTGCCCAGAACTCTCCACTGGGGGTCTTGGCCTGGACGCCCCTGCCCCCACTGGCTCTGCTTCCCCGAATGAATCTCCGCTCATAGAGGAGACAGGAGGTGGCTGCCCTGACGCTTTCCCACCCTCGTCTGCATGCTAATCGCTCCGCTGGTGGGAGTCTGAGTGACAGGGAAAAGGCTGCTCGGAGCTGCAGGGTGGCTGAGGGCAGTGGCCACGAGAGGGAGGTTGTCTGTTACTTCTGCGTCTGAGTGTCAGGATTGCTGCCAGTCTCCCCCAGGCATTGGAACATGACCAGAGAGCCAATGATGGGGCGTGGCAGAGCAGGGAGCAGCTGCTGCTGACCGGCATCACCCTAGGGTGCAGGGGCAACCTTGGAGATACCCACCCGCCACAGATGTGTGGTTGTGAGAATGTGTGCCCAGGGCAGCCCTGGGCAGGGGCATCCAGCAGAGGCCCCATCCAAGACCAGGAGGGCTTGCCGGGCGCCCAGTCTGAGAGGCGCGCAATGGCACGGGGCTGCCAAGGCCCCTGTGTTAGGGAGAAGCCTTGAGCTTGGTGAGCCTGGAAAGGAGGAGAGTGGCCAAGTGGCTTGCGCAGACGCTTATATTCATATAGTGATAATGATACTAAGAGTGCTATTAATAATGGCTAGCGTGTATCAGACACTTACTCTGTGCTATGCACTGTGCCCAGGCCTTTAGCTACAGCATTGCTTACTTAGGAGGCAGGAGTGGCTGGCACCTGCCTTCACCCCATAAGGAAAGGGCGGCGGGCAGAAGTGCAGTCACTTGCTCAAGGTCACTCACAGCCAGCACCCAGGAAATCGGCTGTTCCCGCAGGGAAGGCCTGGCTCTGAGAGGTGGGGGCTGGGAGGAAACACCTGCCCCTCCACAAAGGCACAAGGAAAGAGAGCTGGGTGCGGTCCAGGACGGAGTAGGGGGTCGCTTCGCAGGGGTGCGGGTGATGGCCAGGGTGATTTCCCTACTCCCCTCAGGAACTCCTCGTTCAAACAGACCCGGGCCCCCAAAGGCTGGTCCCTGCCTGCAGGTGGAGGGGAGTGTGGAGAGTGCCTCTCCAGGCTTCATCAGGCCCCCTCAGGGAGGAAGCGGAGGCCACTGGCAGGGATGCTCGGCTCCAAGCAGATGCCAGGCAGTGAGGTCACTGCCCCAGCTGTGCCCCTGCCTCCTGCGACCAGGGCAGAGCCAGGGGAGAGGAGAAGAGGGCAGCCGGCAGCCCAGCTGGAGAGGAGGGAGCTGGGGGAGGGAAGCTTGTATATGTATTTGTTTGTTTTTGCGGGGACAGGGTGTGGGGCAGGGGGGCCAAGGAGGTGTCTTCCAGAGGGATCCACTGCCTTAAATTGGAAATGAGTCCTTGTACCTAAGGGCTTCAGACCTTCTCCATAGGGTGCATGCGCCCCCTAGTGGGGGGTTAAGGCTGGTAGGGGTCTGAGAAAATAAAATTTTGCAGACAGACTTGTTAACTATGAGCCCCAGCAGGATTGCTAGTCCTGATCACGTGTAAACACGCACACACACACACACACACACACACACACAACCATTTAGAGGCATAGTCAGAGGTAGAAGCCATTTGAACTAAGCATTAAAAGAACTTAATTTCGAGACGTGCTGAAAAACCAGGAACTAAGGTGGGGTGCAGGGCTGTAGGATGCCTCTCTCCCACATCGGAGGTTCCCAGGGATCGAATCCCAGTGAAGACAGGAGAAGGATGAGAAGAAAGGACAGGAAACAGACACACAGAATTGCCCAGCGAATGGACACAAACAGCAAAAACGGGGGTGGGGGTTAAAAATGGATAAAAGTAAATAAATAAATCTTAAAAAAAAAAAAGAACTTAATTTACTCATTTGGTTGTTTATTTAACAAGCATGTATTGGGAGCCTACAACGCACAAACACTGTGTTAGGTGCTAGGAGTGACACAGCAACGAGAGAGGCAGCCCCTGCCCTGCCAGTTGGTATCATAGAAACACCCCAGGCTAGGCATCCCAGTTCTGCCAGCTCGGCCCCTGCCAGGTGGCGTGAGCTTTCTTTCTCTGAACCTCAGTTTCTCCATTCAACAACATGTATTGACCGCAGGTGGGCTGGTACTGAGGATGTAAAGGACTGATGACTATCCTCATGAAGACGACTAGTAAATGTAGGGGGTAGATCAGGTGATTTCCAGGGGCCCCACAGAGTCTCCCAATCAAAAGAGATTATAATTTCTCACATCTATAGCCAATTGATTTTTGCCAAGGGTGCCCAATCCACTTAATGGGGAAAGAAAAGTCTTTAACAAACGGTGCTGGGAAAACTGGATGTGCATGTGCAGGAGAGTGAAGGAAGACCCCTACCTCGCACCAGACACACACATAAAACTCAAAATGGACTAAATATAAGAACTCAAACTATAAAACCCCTACAAGAAAACATAGGGAAACATCTTCAGGACTCGTGTTAGGCACTGGTTTTTTAGACTTTATACCCAAAGCACAAGCAACTAAAGGAAAAATTAGATAAATGGGACTTCATCAAAATTAAAAACTTTTGTGCATCAAAGGACTTTATAATGAAAATTAAAAGAAAACATCCAGAATGGGAGAAACTATTTGAAAATCATATCTGATAAGGGTTTACTATCCAGAATATATGAAGAACTCCTACAAGTCAACAGCAAAAACACAAACAACCCAATTAAGAAATGGGGAAAGGGAAGCGGCTGTGGCTCAATTGGTTGGGCACCCGTTTACCATACGTGAGGCCCTGGTTCGATTCCCGGGGCCTCCTGGTGAAGGCAAGCTTGCCCGTGAGGCGAGCTGACGGCCCATGCAGGTGCAGCAAGATGATGTAACAAAGGGAGACAAGCAGACACAGAAAAACACACAGCAAACGGACACAGCGAGCACAAGCAGCAAGGGGGGGATAAATAAATAAATTAAATAAATCTTAAAAAAAAAAAAAAGAATTTGTCTTTAAAACCTAACTTTGGTGTACCTCAGCTCTCACAGCTGTAAAATGAGGTTAATAAAATGACCCAGCTTCTAGAGATGTGAGGATTACAGGAGCTAACACATGGAAAACACTTATAACAGTGCCTGGC
>JAQZBX010101386.1:0-11264 GCA_029593785.1 Cabassous unicinctus
TTTTTTAATTATCTTTTTTCCTTTTATCACTGTATTATCGGATGTCCAGTGTACCATGACTCCTTGCCCCTCTCATTCCCCCAGTGTCTCTCTGTTTTTTTTAATTAACCTTTTTCCTTCTTTCCTTTCTTTTCTCTTTCTCTCTGTCCTCATCATTCCAGCCTTTTAAACCATTCTATATATTTTTCTCTATTTGGTTTCCCATTTCATTGTAGGTATATCAGTTTTTAATTCCTATTACTCTATACTGCTTACATGAGTTAAATATTCATTTTACTATGTCTTATATGGCCCCTCTTCTAACTTTTATTATTATTACTATTATCCTTTTTCATATCTTACCTCTTTCAATTTCCCTGGCCCTAATCTTTTTCGTTCAAGGGAACAATGAAAACAGCAGGGAAATAGAACCAGAAGAACAAAGTGTCAAAGAGAAAACTTAACACACACCAAAGCAGCAGCTTAGCAAAACTCTAGGGCAGAGAGAGAAGCTAACCAACTGAATAAACCAATCAAGATAAATGATGACCAGAGGGCAACAAATAATTATAAACCATACTAAGAAACAGGAAGACATGGACCAGTCCAATGAACAAACTAATAACCAGGAAGAAATGTGGAACATTGAACAGCTAATCAAAGCTCTTGAAACAAATATCAGGGACCAACTTAATGAAGTGAAAGAAGAGATCAAGGATATTAAGAAGACACTGGGGAAACATACTGAAGAAATTGTAAACATACATAAAAAGCTAACAGAAATGATGGTGATGAATGGCACAATTCAAGAAATTGAAAAAACACTGGAATCACATGACAGCAGATTTGAACAGGCAGAAGAAAGAATTAGGATTTGTGGGGGAAGATGGTATCAGTTTAGGAGGGCAATCAAGGACTTGCTCTCTGAGGATGGCTGATTAGGGCCAGGGTCCTGCCCAGGGGTCTGTGTTGCGGATGCAAGGAGCAAGAACTTTAGCAACATTGCTCTGGAGGGACCTGGATGGTGCAAATTACTCGGGAAAGATTTGTGAGTTTTTTCCCTGCCTGTGGTGGTAAACACAGATGGCTGAGCCCCACCCTCAGGGAAAAAGGCTGGTTTGAGCCGTGACTCCTGCCGGCAACCTGGTGAGAGAGAGCTTTCACTGAGAGTGGGAGGATTCTGGTGGAGGGTCGAGAGGGCTTTCCTCTCTGTGGATTTTGCTGCCTGGAACCCCTTGCAGGTTTGGGGAACAAAATAGCTGGCTTGAAGCAGGTCCAGGCTGAGGGGAGTGACAAATCTTTGGAGGAAGTTGATTTACCTAGCTTCCCAGGTATACACCCCACCCCCACCAGCAACCCGGTGAAGAGAGCATTCTCAAAGACTGGGAGGGTTTTGACAGAAGGTGGAGAGGGGTTTTCTTTCTGTGGATTTGGCTGCCTGGACCCCCTCATAGCTTTGGAAAGCAGATAATCTGGCTTGAAGCAACACCAGGCTAAGGGGAGAGGCAAATCTTCTGAGGA
Organism: Cabassous unicinctus; assembly: GCA_029593785.1. NCBI lineage: Eukaryota > Metazoa > Chordata > Mammalia > Cingulata > Chlamyphoridae > Cabassous > Cabassous unicinctus. The sequence continues at coordinate 1,501 of JAQZBX010101386.1, forward strand.
AGCCTCATTGACCCAATAGCTCGGTGATACTCAGGCTTGGCTCTGCAAGGGATGGAGTCAGCCAATTTTATCATTCTGCACTGACTAGCATCAGAGCTTCAGCTCCCCTCGGGAGGCCAGGAAGTGGAAAGTGCCTGATTTGTGTCCATGAGCCAAGTTAGGGTCCCCTCAGTGAAGGGGGTGGTCTAGAAGAGGACATATTTTGGGTTCCTTATTTCACCAAAAAGAAAAGACAGTCACTTTAAAAAATAGGAAAAGAATTTTTCTGTTTAAATTTGTTTTAAAAGCAAAAATCTGCCTCAAAACCTGCAGATAGAACCTTGCAGGGCAATTGATTGATGAACACAAGCAGGCTGAGAGGTTCCATAAGGGCCCAAGAAGGAACACTGTTCTTCCTTAGCTTTGTTTGACTGCTTGCTTGTGTGGTTGGTTGATTTTTCTTTGTTTATTTGTTGTCTCCTGCTTTTCTTCCTCTTTCTTCCTCCACTTCTTTTTTCTTTCTTTCTTTCTTTTTTATTATTTTTAATTTTTATTTTAAATTAGGTGCTGCTAGCTTGTCTCTTCTTTGCTGTGCTTTCTTCTTCAGTGATTTCCCATTCTCTGTCTATATTGATTTTAACTCCCAACACTATCTCTTTTACTTCCTTCATCTTTCTGCTTTCTGCTTTCTGTTGTGGTTCTTGCATACCACATTTTTTCATTAGCCCACAACTTCAAGGGTGTCAATTTCTATTCTATTTATTCTGTTTTCTTCATTTTTTATTAATTTTTTCCTTTCAGCCTATTCTTTACTCTTTCTCTCTCTCCTCATCATTCTAGCCTTCTAAATCATTACATATATTTTCCTCTATTTGGTTTCCCAGTCCATTGTAGGTATACACTTTTTTTTCCTATTACTCTATACTGCCTACATGAGTTAAATATTTGTCTTACTAAGTCTTATATGGCCCTTCTTCTAACTTTTTTTCAATATTACTATTATCCTTCTTCCTTTCTCACATCTTTCAATTCCTCTAGCCCTAATATTTTCCCTTCAAGGTAACATAGAAAGAAACAAGGAAATAAAATAAGAAGTAAAAGTGTCAAAGAGAAAACTTAACACACACACAGAAGCACTAGCTAAATAAAACTCTAGACCAGAGAGAGAAGCTAATCAACTGAATAAATCCATCAAGATAAAATGATGACTAGAGGGCAATAAAGAATTACAAATCACACTGAGAAACAGGAAGACATGGACCAGTCCAATGAACAAACTAAAAACCAGGAAGAGATGCAGAACATCAAACAACTAATCAAAGATTTTCAAACAAATATCTTAGATGAACTTAATTATGTGAAGAAAGAGATTAAGGATATTAAGAAGACAATGGGAGAACATAGTGAAGGAATTGTAAACATACATATCAGATATGATGGTGATCAATGACATAAAGCAAGACATCAAAAAGACGCTTGATTCACATAACCACAGATTTGAACAGGCAGAAGAAAGAATTAGTAATGTGGAAGACAATACATCTGAAATCAAACAGATAGTAGAACAGATAGATAAAAATATAGAAAAAAAAAAAACAGCAGGGATTCAGGGATTTAACTGACAACACAAAATGCACAAACATACACATTATAAGCATCCCAGAATGAGAAGAGAAGGGAAAGGGTAAAGAAGGAGTGTTGAAGGAAATAATGGCTGAAAATTTCCCAACTGTACTGAGAGACATGGATGTACAAGTCCAGGAAGCACAGTGCACCCCAAACAGTATAAATTCCAACAGGCCAACTCCCAGACATATACTTGTCAAAATGTCCAATGCTCAAGACAAAGAGAAAATACTCAAAGCAGCAAGAGAAAAGAGAACCATCACATACAAGGGAAGCAGAATTAGATTAATTACTGATTTCTCATCTGAAACCACGGAGGAAGGAGACAGTGGTATGAAATAGTCAAAGAATTCAAAGAAATAAAGTTCCAGCCACAAATTCTCTATCTGGCAAAACTGGCATTCAAAAATGATGGAGAGTTCAAAATATTCAGAAATACACAGAAATTAAGAGAGTATGTCAATAAGAAACCTGCACTTCAAGAAATACGAAAGGAAGTTCTGCAAGTTGAAAGGAAAAAACAAGGGAGAGAGAGTTGGAGGAGAATTTAAAAACACCTAAAAAGACAAAAACAAAGCAAAACAACTTATGACAAACATTAACCCAAAGAAAATATGGCTGAAATAAGAAATTCATTGCGAGTAATAACACTGAATGTTAATGGACTAAATTTACTACTCAAGACACACAGATTGGCAGAATGGATAAGGAAATATGATCCATCTATATGCTGTCCACAAGAAACCAACCTTAGACCCAGGGATTCAAAGAGCCTGAAAGTAAATGGCCAGAAAATAATTTTACAAGCTAAAAATAGCCAAAAAACCGCAGGAGTAGCTCTCCTAATATCAGACAAAATAGACTTTAAATGCAAAACTATTGTAAGAGACAAAGATGGACACTATATATAATTAAATGGGGTAATCTCTCAAGAAGAGAGAACATTCATAAACATTTGTCCACCTAATCAGGGTGCCTCAAAACACATGAAGCAAACTCTGGAAAAATTAAGCAGAGAAATAAATGCCTCTACAATTGTAGTGGGGGACTTTAATACACCATTATCATCATTAGAATGAACATCTAGATGGAGAATCAATAAAGAAAAAAAGACTCTGAACAATACATTAGAGGACCTGGACTTTATAGACCTATACAGAACACTACACCCAGGATTTACATTCTTCTCTAGTGCACATGGATCACCCTCAAAGATAGACCACATGCTAGGCCACATAACAACTCTCAATGAATTCAGAAAGATTGAGATTATGCAAAGTAATTTCTCTGACTAAAATGGAATGAAATTGGAAATAACTAAGGGCCAGAGAAACAGATTAGGCACAAAGATATGAAAGTTAAACAAGAAAGCCTTAGACAAACTATGGGTCAAGGAGGAAATCTTAAAAGAAATCAGTAACTACAATGAAATGAATGAAAATGACAACACAACATATAAAAACCTATGGGGTGCAGAGAAAGGTGTACTGAGAGGGAAAGTCATAGCCCTAAATGCATATATCAAAAAAGAAGAAAGTCCTCAAATCTAAGACCTAACTGCACACCTGGAAGAATTGGAAAAAAGACAGCAAACTAACACCAAAGGAAGTAGAAAGAAGGAAATATCACAGATTAGAGCAGAACTAAATGAAATAGAGAATAGGAAAGCATTAGGAAAAAAAACAAAAAACCAAAAGGTGGTTCATTGAGAAGATCAGTAAAATTGGCAAACCCTTAGCCAGACTAACAAAGAAAAAGTGAGAGCAGAAGCAAATAAATAAAATAAGAAATGAGGAAGGGGATATCACCACTGACCCCACTGACATAAAGAGTATCATAACAGGATAATTTGAAAAATTATATGCCAAAAAGAATGATAATTAGAGGAAATGGACAAATTCCTGGAAACTCATAAGCACCCTACCTTAACAAAAGAAGAAATTAATGAACTCAACAGGCAATTGCATGTAAAGAGATCGCCTCAGTCGTCAAAAACCTCCCAACAAAGAAGAGCCCAGGACAAGATGGTTTCACAGATGAATTCTACCAAACATTCCAGAAAGAGCTAACACCAATCCTGCTTAAGCTCTTCCAAAAATAGAAGTAGAAAGAATATTTCCTAACTCATTCTCTGATGCCAAAATTACTGTAATACCAAAGCCAAACAAAGATGCCACAAGAAAGGAAATTTATAGACCAATCTCTCTAATGAACCTAGATGCTAAAATCCTCAACAAAATTATTGCTAATCGCCTTCAACAACATATCAAAAGGATTATACACCATGACCAAGTGGGTTTCATCCAGGGTATGCAAGGATGCTTAAACATAAGAAAATCAATCAATGTAATACATCACATAAACAGATTGAATGAAAACAAATGATATGATCATCTCTAAAGATGCAGAAAAACCATTTGACCAAGTATGGCACTCTTTTATGATAAAAACACTGCAAAAGATAGGAATAGAAGGAAACTTTCTGAACATGATAAAGGGTATATATGAAAAAAACACAGGTAACATCATCTTCAATGGTGAAATCCTAAAAGCTTTCCCTCTAAGGTCAGGAAGAAGACAAGGATGCCCACTATCACCACTCTTATTTAACATTGCCTTAGAAGAACTTGCTCAAGCAGTGAGGTTAGAAAAAGATATAAAAGATATCTAAATTGGAAAGGAAATAGTAAAAATTTCACTATTTCCAGATGACATGATCCTCTACATAGAAAGCACTGAAAAATCTACAACAAAGTTTCTAGAACTTATAAATGAGTTCAGTATAGTTGCAGGCTATAAGATCAATGATCAAAAATCAGTAGCATTTATGTACAACAATAATGAGCAATCTGAGGAGGAAATAAAGAAAAAAAATAACATTTAAAACAGTAACTGAAAGAATCAAATACTTAGGAATAAATGTAACTAAAGATGTAAAGGATTTATATACAGAAAACTACACAACACTGTTAAAGGGAAAAAAAAGAAAACTAAAAATAAATTTAAAATATTCCCTGTTCATGGATAAGAAGACTAAACATCATCATGATGTCTTTCCTACCAAACTAACCTACAGATTTAAAGCATTGCCAATAAAAATCAAAACTGTATTTTTTAATGCATTGGAAAAACTAACTACATGATTTATTTCAAAGGTATGGGTGTGCGAATCGCCAAAGATATATTGAAAAAGAAAAATGAATTTGGAGATATTACACTATCTGACTTTAAAACATACTACAAATCTACAGTGGTCAAAACTACATGGCAATAGCACATTCCAATAATTGGAATCGAATTGAGAGTTCCAAAATATATCCTTGCATGTACAGTCATCTGATATTTGACAAAGCCACCAAACCCACTCAATTGGGAGAGAATGGCCTCTTCAACAAATGGGGCTAGGAGAACTGGTATCCATATCTAAAAGAATGAGAGAGGAACACCAACTCACACCTTAAACAAAAATCAACACAAGAGGGATCAAAGATCTAAATATAAGAGCCAAGACCATAAAGACCTTAGAAGATAATGTAGGGAAGCATCTACAGGACCTTGTAATAGGAAATGGTTTCATGAACGTCACACTCAAAGCACAAGCAGCAAAAAATATATATATAGATAAATGGGATCTCTTCAAAATTAAAAACTTCTGCACCTCAACGGATATTATCAAGAAAGTAAAAAGGCAACCTACCCAATTGGAGAAAATATTGGGCAAACATATATCTCATAGGAGCCTAATATCATGCATATCTAAAGAAATCCTACACCTCAAAAATTTAAAGACAAACAGCCCATTTAAAATATGGGCAAGTGACCTAAAAAGACACTTCTTCAAGGAAGAAATACTAAAGGATAAAAAGCACATGAAATGATTCTCAACTTTACTAGCTATTTGGAAATGCAGATCAAAACTACAATGAGTTACCATCTTACACCTATTAGAATGGTGGCTATAAAAAAACAGAGGAATATAAGTGTTGGAGATAATGTGAAGGAATGGGAACCCTCATCCACTACTGTTGGTGGGATTGAATAATGGTCCAGCCACTATGGAGGACAGTTTGGTGGTTCCTCAAAAGTGTAACTATAGAGCTTCCATATGATCTAGCGATTTCGCTGCTCGGTATATACACTGAAGAATTGAAAGCAAAGACACAAACTGGTATATGTACAACAATGTTCATAGCAACATTGTTCACTATTGCCAAAAGTTGGAATCAACACAGGTGCCCATCAACAGATGAATGGATAAACAAAATGTGGTACATACATACAATGGAATAATACTCAGCTGTAAGAAGGAATAAAGTGTTAACCCACGGGATAAAACAGATGAATCTTGAAGACCTTATGTTGAGTTAAGAAATCCAGGCATTGAAGGATGAACAGTACATGACCTCACTGATATGAATTAAGGAAATTGAGCAGTCTCAGAGAGCTATTGTCTGTAAGATAAGTTTAAAAGAAATAGAAAGAGAAGAGATGGTTGTGAGCCATCACCCATACAGACGTAATCTATGGTAAAGTGATAGAGTGTGGTTGTGTATTGAAGGGATAGGACAGGAGGGTAGTTCTATTATTGGGTTGGGTGGTGCAGGGTTGACAGGTGGGTGGATTGGGAAGGGTGGGTTAGAAGGTCCAGGATACTTGGGGGAGGGTTGGGAGAGGAAACAGGTGAACACTGGGGATTTGTGGGTATGAGGATGAAAGTACAGAGATGGGAATGCTCCTATGGCAATATGACAAAGAAGGGCACTGGTTTATGGTGTTGGTTGGGGTGGGGTGGGGCTTTTGGGATAGGGCACACCTGGAGCAGGCTTCTAGGGAGTGTGTGAATGTTCATTCTGTCATAATGTGTTGTATCACTGGGTGGAGACCCACATAAAGAGCACAAGGTTTTGGACTCCCATCTTTGGGAGAACCGATATGTTCAGAAATAGACAGGCAGGAGTCTCTCAAGAACAAGGGTGGTTCCTAAAAGGGGACAAACCCGTGTGTCAAGACCTCTTGTTGTATGTAACTATGAATCTTGTCATCCATTGAGTCAAGCCAGCGGGTCGTTGTGGGCCCTGGGGGGATGGGGTGGGAGGAATAGAATGGATCAAGCAGGGGGTAATTAGTGGTCAGTGGAAATGTTCTTCATTACCATACAGTGATGGACACAGGACATGGTAAATATCATCAAAATTATATGTGTATGATCTAAAATGTAAACCATAGTGTAAACCATTGACATTGTTTAGTAGCTATGTTTAACTATTTGTATATCAGTTATAACAATGCTACCATCCACATATGAAAGAGTATTAATATTGGGGAGAGGAAAGGGGGAGGATGTTGTGAGTATAAGAGTCTCTTCTACTGTGGGTGTGAAATTGCTGTGACCTAAAACTTCTTTGAAAACATAATGAAAACTAGTGAGACACGGGAATGAGAGGGGGAAGGTGCCATAGTACAGACTGGACACCAGATAGTGCAGTGATGAAAGCCAAAAGGTCAAAGACAATATTTTCATATTTTTCCTTTTTTTAATATCCCAATATTTTAATTTTATTTTATTTTTAGTTTTTTTTTAAAATTTATGTATTTTATCTCTTATATTTAAACTTATCATTATTATTTCATTTTCCTATTAATTGTATTCAACTGTTGTAATGGCTTCATCTTTGAAGAAGCTTTGGATCACAGATGGTTTACTACTGGGGTGGGGGAGGATCATTAGTGTGGGGTGTCAGGGATGGGGGATGCATGGGAGGAAGTTCACCTGTGCATAAATATAAGGTATATAAAAATGTTCAAATGTTCATGGGACATTGTCACAGTGGGTGGAGAATCACTCAGTAAATGAGAGAATACTGAATGCCCATCCTGGAGAGCTCTGCCACATTCTCTACTAGAGTAGCATCAGTCCCCCAAGTGCAGGGGCAGTGACTGGCTAAGGTGGATGATCCACTGATGGGCGCTTGATACTGATGACTAGCATTATGGGTCTTTGCTCTTGAAATTGAAACTTAGCCTTTTGTTATGGGGTGCTTAAGGGCTGCCTTCTGAGAGCCTCCTTGTTGATCAAATGTGGCCTCTCTAATCTAAACTCAGCATATGAATGCATTACCTCCCTCCAAGTATGTGACATGACTCCCAGGCATTAGCCTCCCTGGCACTGAGGGATTACTACCAAGTGCCAACTGGCAATGTGACTGGAAAAAGACCTTGAATAAAAGGGGGCAAAGGTAAAGACAAATGAGTTTATATGGCTGAGAGACTTCAAAATGTGTCAGGAGGTCATCCTGGAAGTAACGCTTATGCACATCTCCGTAGGATCTCATAGTATTCCAAAGTGGATATCACTCCAAATAGTGGGGTTCCTAAGGGCTCTGGAGACCCACTGGTCCCATATCAGGGCAGATAGCTCTGGAGTTTGGTGGTCTGCCAGTGGGTCCTACTTTGGTGTTTGTGCTCCTGAGAGTGACAGAGTTGGACTCAAGTTTGTCTTCCCTGCACATGGCTCATCTGTCCTTTCTATTCAAACCTATAATTGGAGCTGGAGTTTGTAGGTGTACATCCTGTGACTTGAGTCTTTGTGCTCGCCATGTGTCAGCTTGGCCCAGAACCTTGATGGAGCAGCAACTTCTACTCTACAACTCAATGGACTCACCCAGGACAACTGGTGGGGAGATGAAAATGGCCATCCCATGGAATGGAGAGAGTCTGCAGCTGCAGGGAGGATAATCCCATCCATCTTCCTCATGGGATATAAGGCCCTTCTCAATTGGAGGTAAAGTGGACATTACCATCTTGACTCCTCAGGATATGGGAAAGAGCTATGGACTAGAGTGGACTTACTTGTATTATACTATAGACATATTGTGTTTCAAGCAATGGAAGAAATTACAACATCGATGTGGAGCCAGTGGCCACTGGAGGCTCTGGGGGCAGGGAGAGGGAAAAGCATTTGTAATACAAGGGCTTTTTCTGGACTTTGGAATTGTCCTGAGTGACATTGCAATGACAGATATAGGCCATTATATATCACCACATAACATGCAAAACTGTGTGGGAGAGAGAGTGGTCTACAATGTGAATTATGGTCTATGCTTAATGGCAAAGACCCAGGATGTGTTTATCAATTGCATTTAATGTGCCACAGTAATGAAGGATGTTTATGCAGGAGGTTGTGGGAGATGGGTTTATGGAAATCCCTATAATTTTTGTGTAATATTTATGTAATCTAAGTAAATTTAAAAAATAAATAATTGTACTAGCATGTCCATTCCTAATTTGAGGTACCACTAAAATGTATAAGCACCATATTATCAACATTTTTCAAACATGCCCTGCTATAATTTTTGCACATCATCAAAACATAAGAAAATATGTTACTTTTGATTGAATTGATAGTTAACCTTTAATTTTTTATATAAATATTGTAATGTTCACATCACAATTGCAAGGTCATAAGAAAGTGAAGAATGTGAAGAAGCATGGGAATGTAACCTATGGACTATACTTAACAGCAATACTGTAATAGTCTTGTGTCAATGCCAAAGATGTACCATAATAATAATAGGGGCATATGGAAATACAAAACAAATGCATCCTATAGACCATAGTCAGTGGTAATAGTATAATGATATTACTTATAATCTATAACAAATGTTCTGCAACAATGTGGTGTTTTGGTGCAAGGCTGTTATTTGGGAATTCCACACATGTGCATGATTGTTTTGTAAGTTCACAACTTCTCTAATATATATGTATATATATTTTAATTTTGTGCAGACTTTTCCAATTCCCACAACTGAAGAGAAGGCATAGATATTGAATTAGACAAGTATATTCTCTGGTGATTAAGAAAACAATCCAAACTATTAAAATTGTCTTTTAATATATTGTCAGACACTCTTGCCAAAACTTAGACAATACCAATTCAGAGCCTATATCCACCCACTCACTTCATTAGTGGAGAAGATAGGATGGAAAGGGAGAGGAGAGAAGAGAGAAAAGAGAAGAATTTTATTAAGTCTTTTGATATATTTCAATTTTAATCCCATCAATAAGGCTTGTATGGCTAAATAATGGAATTGTACCTATTGTTCTTTTAAAGTCTATATCTCTAAATCCTACAAGTGAAAGTCTGATTTCACTTTTTTCTC
>JAQZBX010101387.1:0-11264 GCA_029593785.1 Cabassous unicinctus
GTTTTGGCTGGGATGTCCAGTACCATGTTGAATAGCAGTGGTGACAGTGGGTATCCTTGTCTTGTTCCTGTTCTAAGGGGAATTTTTCAGGCTTTTACAATTTAGTGTTATGTTACCTTTGTGTTTTTCTTATAAGCCCTTTATCCTGATGTAGTTTCCTACATTCCTGGATTTCTAAGTGTTTTTTTCAAGAAGGTTGCTGAATTTTGTCAGACATTCTTCCATGTGGTCCATTAATGGAGTGCATTACATTAAACTATTTTCTTATGTTGTTACGACTTTGCATATTTTTGGTAAATCCAACTTGAACATAGTGTATAATTCTTTCAATGTGCTGATGGATTTAGTTTGCTAGAATTTTGTTGACCATACTAATAAGGGATATTGGTCTATAATTTTTTATGGTGTCATCTGCCATTGATAATAAATTGATGCTGGGAGAGGAGGGAGGCAAAATGGCATTGGTTTAAGTGGGCATTCACCATCTCTCTCACATAAGACAGCTGACTTGGTACAGGATAATGCCTAAGTAAGCTGTTCTGGGAGCCCACGGAGTGACAGCCTTTGAAACATTGATCTGGAGGGAGCTGGACAGGGATATAGATTGCTCAAGATAAAACCGTGAGTTTTTAGCCCTGAGCTAGAAATTGTGGACACAGAAGCTAAGCCCCACTCTCAGGGAAAAGGGCAAGGTTGAGCCCCAACTCCTGCTGGTAATCCAGCAAGAGGGAGCATACTCTGAGAGAGGGAGGGTTCTGGCAAAGGGTGTAGAGGGGTTTCCTTTCTGTGGGTTTGGTTGCCTGGACCTCTTTGCAACTTTGGGGAGCACACCAGGCAGCTTGAAGTGGCACCAGGCTGAGGGGAGAGGTGAATCTGCTGAGGAAGCCTGATTTACCCAGCCACCCTGGGATACGGAGGCTTGACTTGGGAGAGGGTGGACTCAGCCAATTTTATAGTTCTGTGCTGAGGACTATCAGAGTTTCAGCTCCCCTAAGGGAGTCAGGCAATAAATAGTGCTTAATAAGTTTCCACTAGCCTATTTAGTGTCCCCTGGGAGGAAGAGTTGGTCTAGGAGAGGCTTCTAAATATTTTTGTGTGGCAAACTTGGTTATCTGGATCCCTTAGAGCTTTAGGGAGCACATCAGCTGCTTGAAGTGGCACCAGCCTGAGGGGAGAGGTGAATCTGCTGAGGAAGACTGATTTACCTAACTGCCCTGGGATACAGAGGCTTGGCATGAGGGAGGGTGAACTCAGCCAATTTAATAGTTTTGCACTGAAGACTATCAGAATTTCAACTCTCCTAAGGGAGTTAGGTAGTGGGTAGTGCTTAATAAGTTTCCACAGCACTACTTAGGGTTCCCTGAGAGGAGGGGGTGCTCTAGAAGAGGCTTGTAAGCCATTTCACTGAGGTGAACTCAGTCATCATGGTCCCATTCAAATTTCCAAAGGGAACTCAACATGACCAGGAGAGGGGAGGGGGTATCTGCTAATACAGCCTGCTGAAAAAATTACAAACCATATTGAAAAAGAGGATGGCATAGACCAGTCCAATGAACAAACTAAAAAGCAGGAAGAGATGCAGAACATTGAAAAACTAATCAAAGCTGTCCAAACAAATATCATGGACCAACTTAATGAAGTGAAGGAAGAGATTAAGGATATTAAGTAGACCCTGGGAGAAAACACTGAAGAAATAGTAAACATACATAAAAATATAACAGATATGATGGTGATGAGTGGCACAATCCAAGAAATCAAAAAGACACTGGAATCACATAACAGTAGATTCGAATAGGCAGAAGAAATAATTAGTGATGTGGAAGACAGTACATCTGAAATCAGAGAATAGAAGAGATAGATAAAAAAGTAGAAAAATTCAACAGGGAATTAGGGATTTAACTGACAACACAAAATGCCAAACATGCATATTACAGGCATCCTGGAGGTAGAAGAGAAGGGAAAAGGAGCAAAGGTGTGTTGAAGGAAATAATGGCTGAAAACTTCCCAACCTTATTGAGGGAGATAGATGTATATGTCCAGGAAGCACAGCAAACCCCAAACAGTATAAATCCCAAAAGGTCTACTCCAAGACATACTTGTCAAAATGTCCAATGCTCAAGGCAACAAGAGAAAAGAGAACCATCACATACAAGGGAAGCTTAATAAGTTTAAGTGCTGATTTTTCATCTGAAACCATAGAGGGAAGAAGACAGTAATATGACATAATTGAGGCACTCAAAGAAAAAAATTTCCAGTCATGAATTCTCTATCCAAAAAGCTGCCATTTAAAAATGATGGAGAGTTCAAAATATTCATAGATAAACAGAAATTAAGAGAGTATGCCAATGATAAACCTGCACTTCAAGAAATGTTAAAGGAAGTTTTACAGGTTGAAAGGAAAAAACAGGAGAGAGAAAGTTAGAGGAGATTTTAAGAACAACTAAAAAGACAGAAAGAGAAATAAAAACAACGTATGACCAACATAAACACAAAGAAAATATGGCAGATGTAAGAAATTCATTGAGAGTAATAACACTGAATGTTAATGGTTAAACTTACCAGTTAAGAGACACAGACTGGCAGAATGGATAAGGAAATATGACCTATCTATACGTTGTCTACAAGAAACCCACCTTAGACCCAGGAATTCAAGGAGGCTGAAAGTAAATGGCAGGAAAACAATTTTACAAGAAAACAATGACCAAAATAGGGCAGGAGAAGCTATCCTAATATCAGACAAAATAGACTTTAAATGCAAAGCCATTGTAAGAGACAAAGATGGGCACTATATATTAGTAAAAGGGGTAATTTTTCAAGAAGATTAAACAATCATAAACATTTATGCACTAATCAGGGTGCCTTAAAATACATGAGGCAGGGAAGCGGGTGTGGCTCAGTGGATAGAGCCCCCGTTTACCATATGGGAGGCCCGGGTTCGTGTCCCGAGGCCTCCTTGTGAGGGCACGCTGGCCTGAGCGGTGCGGTGGGCTGATGCAGCAACCTCACGGCAGGAAGTAGGTGTGGCGCAATGGATAGAGCACCCGTTTACCATATGAGAGGCCCCGGGTTCGCTTCCCGGCGCCTCCTTGTGAGGGCAGGCCTGCTCGCATGGCGCTGTGGGCTGATGCAGCGGGACCTCACAGCAAGCGGGAGATAAGCAGACACAGAGAAGACACGCAGCGAATGGACACAGCAGCACAAGCAGCAAGGGGGGGATAAATAAATAAAATAAATAAATCTTTAAAAAAAAATACATGAGGCAATATTGGAGAAACTAAGTGGAGACATAAATGCCTCTACATTATAGTAGAGGATTTTAATACACCATTACCACCATTAGACAGAACATCTAGACAAAGAATCAATAAAGAAACAAAGACTCTGAATAATACATTAGAGGAGCTGGACCTAATAGACATATACAGAATGCTACACCCAAATAGAGCTGGATATACATTCATCTCGAGTGCACATGGATCTTACTCCATGATAGACCACATGCTAGGCCACAGAACAACTCTCAATGAATTCAGAAAGATTGACATTATACAAAATAATTTCTCTGACCACAATGGAATGGAATGAAAGTGGAAATCATTAAGGGACAGAGAACAAGATTAGGCACAAACATATGGAAGTTAAACAACACATTCTTAGATAAACAGTGGGTCAAGGAGGAAATCTCAAAAGAAATCAGTAACTATCTTGAATCGAATGAAAATGACAACACAACATATCAAAACTTATAGGATGCAGCCAAAGCTGTACTGAGAGGGAAATTCAAAGCCTTAAATGCATTTATTAAAAAACAAGAAACAGCTAAAATTGAAGAATTAACAGCACAGCTGGAAGAATTGGAAAAATAACAAAAAGCTAACCCAAAAAAGAGTAGAAAGAAGGAAATAACAAAGATTAGAGCAGAACTAAATGAAATAGAAAACAAGAAAGCACTAGAAAAAATAAACAAAACCAAAAGCTGGTTCTTTGAGAAGATCAATAAAATTAAAAACCCCTTAGCCAAGCTAACAAAGAAAAAGAGATAGCAGATGCAAATACATAATATAAGGAATGAAGAAGGGGATATCTCTACTGAATCTAGAGAAATAGAGCATCATAAGAGGGTACTTTGAAATATTATATGCCAATAAGGATGATAATTTAGAGGAAATGAACAAATTCCTAGAAACTCACAAGTAGCCTACACCGATGAAAGAAAAATTGATGAACTCAACAGTCCAATTACATGTAAAGAGATAGACTCAATCATCAAAAACCTCCCAACTAAGAAGAGTCCAGTACCAGACAGATTTACAGGTGAATTCTACCAAACATCCTGTAAAGAGTTAGTACCTATCCTGCTTAAGCTCTTTCAAAAAATGGAAGTAGAAGGAACATTGCCTAACTGATTCTATGATGTCAACATTCCCTAATACCAAAGCCAAACAAAGATACCACAAGAAAGAAAAATTACAGACCAATCTCTAATGAACCTATATGCTAAAGTCATCAACAAAATACTTGCTAATTGAATTCAACATCATATCAAAAGAATTATACACCATGACCAAGTGGGTTTCATCCCTGGTATGCAAGGATGGTTCAACATAAGAAAATGAATAAATGTAATACACTACATAATCAGATTGAAAGAAAGAAATCACACGGTCATCTCTATAGATGCAGAAAAAGGATTTGACATAATATAGCACTTGTTCTTCATAAACACACTGCAAGGATAAAAACAGAAGGAAACTTTCTGAACATGGCAAAGGGTATATATGAAAAACCCAAAGCTAACATCTTCTTCAATGGTGAAATCCTAAAAGCCTTCCCTCTGAGATTGGGAACAAGACAAGGATGCCCATTATTACCACTCCTATTTAACATTATCTCAGAAGTACTTGCTCAAGCACTGAGTCAAGAAAAAGATATAAAAGACATCCAAATTGAAAAGAAGAAGTAAAAATTGCATTATCTGTAGATGACATGATCCTATACGTAGAAATCTCTGAGAATTCTATAAGAAATATTCTAGAACTTTTAAAGGAATTCAGTAAAGTTACAGGCTATAAGATCAATGCTGAAAAATCAGTAGTATTTTTGTACACCAATTACAAGCAATCTGTGGAAGAAATCAAGAAAAAAATACCATTTACAATAGTAACTAAAAGAATCAAATATCTAAGAATAAAGTTAACTAAAGATGTAAAGGATTTATATAAAGAAAACTACACAACAGTGTTAAAGGAAATCAAAGAAGACTTAAATAAATGGAAGAATATTCCCTGTTCATGGAAAGGAAGACTAAACATCATCAAGATGTCTATCCTACCCAAAGTAATCTACAAATTTAATGCAATCCCAATATAAATCAACACTATATTATTTAATGAATTGGAAAAACTAGCTATAAAATTCATTTGGAAGGGTAAGAAGGCCCAAATCACCAAAGACATACTGAAAAAGAAAAAGGAAGGAGGTATCACACTACCTGTCCTTAAAACATACTTTAAGGCTAAAGTGGACAAAACTGCATGGTATTGGCACAAGGATAGACACACTGACCAATTGAACTGAATTAAGAGTTCCGATTTAGATCCTTGCATATATAGTCATCTGATATTCGACAAGGCCACCAAGCCCACTTAGTTGGGAGAGAATGGCCTCTTCAAAAAATGGTGCTTGGAGAACTGGATATCCATATCTAAAAGAAAGAGAAAGGAAGACCATCTCACACCTTATACAAAAATCAACTCAAGATGGATAAAACATCTAAATATAAGAGCCAAGACTATAAAGACCTTGGAAGGTAATGTAGGGAAGCATCTACAGGACCTGGTAATAGGAAATGGTTTCATGAACTTCACACCAAAAGCACGAGCAACAAAAGAAAAAATAGATAAATGGGATCTCAGAATAAAAAACTTTTGAACCTCAAAGGATGTTATCAAGAAAATAAAAAGGCAACCTACCCAATGGGAGAAAATATTTGGCAACCATATATCTGATAGGAGCCTAATATCCTGCATATATAAGTAAAGACTACACCTTAAAAATAAAACGTCAAGCAACCCATTTAAAAAACGGGCTAGTGACCTGAAAAGACACTTCTCCAAGGAAGAAATACAAATGGCTAAAAAGGACATGAAAAAGAGCTTGAAATCGCTAGGTGTTAGGGAAATGGAAATCAAAACTACAATGAGATACCATCTTTCACACATTAGAATGGTGGCTATTAGTAAAACAGCAGACTATAAGTGTTTGAGAGGATGTGGAGGAATGGGAACCGACATCCACTGCTGGTGGGATTGTGGAATGGTCCAGCCACTGTGGAGGACAATATAGTGATTCCTCAAAAAACTAACTATAGATTTTATGTATAATCCAGCATTTCCACTGCTGGGTGTATAGCCAGAAGAATTGAAAGCAAAATACTAACAGATATATGCAAACCAATGTTCATAGCATCATTGTTCACCATTGCCAAAAGTTGGAATCAACCCAGGTGCCCATCAACAGAAGAATGGATAAACAAAATATGGTACACACATACAATGGAATATTACTCAGCTGTAAGAAGGAATAAACTGCTAACACACAGGTTTACTTGGATCAATCTTGAAGACCTTATGTTGAGTGAAGCAAGCCAGCCATTGAGGGATGAACAGCACATGATGTCACTGATATGAATTAAGGAAATAGAGCAGTCTCAGAGAGCTATTGTCTGAAAGAAAAGAGAAGAGAAGGTTGAGAGCCATCAACCATATGGACATAATCTCTGGTAAAGTGATAGAGTGTATTTGCATATTGAAGGGATAGGACAGGTGGGTAGTGATATTTTTGAGTTATATGGTGCATGGTTGACAAGTGGGTAGATTGGGAAGGGTGGGTTAGAATACCCAGGATACTGGAGGGAGAGATGGGAGAGGGACCGGGTCAACACTTGGGATTTGTGGGTATGAGTTTGAAAGTACAGAGGTGGGAATGCTATTATGGCATTATGACAAGAAAGGGTCACTGGTTTAGGGTGGTGATGGGGGGGGCATTCGGGACAGGAAGCATCTGGAGCTGGCTTCTGGGAGTGTGTGAGTGTTCATCCTGTCATAATGTGTTGTATCAGACGGTGGAGACCCACGTAATGAGCAGGAAGGAGTTGGACTCCCGTATTTGGGAGGACCAATTCATTCAGAAATAGACAGGCATGTGTCTCTCAAGAGAAAGGGCGGTTCCTAATTGGGGAGGACAAACCAGTGTGTCAAGAACTCTTGCTGCATATAATTATGAATCTTGTCATCCAATGATTCAAGCCAGGGAGTCGTTGTGGGCCCTGGGTGGATGGGAGGGAGGAACAGAATAGACAAAAAGGGGTATTTAGTGGTCAGTGGAAATGTTCTTCATTACCTTATAGTGATGGACACAGGACATGGTAAATATCATCAAAACTTTAAAAAGTGTATGGTCTAAAATGTAAACTGTACTGTAAATCATTGACAATGTTTAGTAGCTATGTTTCAATATTTGTATATCAGTTATAACAATGTTACCATCCACATATAAAAAGGTATCAATATGGGGGGGGAATGGGGGAGGATGTTGGGTATATGAGTCTCTTATATATTCTGTGTGTGACTTTGCTGTAACCTAAAATTTCTTTGAAAACAAAATGAAAAATTGTGATACACTGGGGAATGAGAGGAGAAAGGTGCCACAGTACTGACTGGACACAAGATATTGCAGTAATAAAAGGGAAAATGTCAAAAATTTTTTTTTTTATTTTTAAAGATATTTTTCAGTTTTTAAATATCCCAATCTTTTAATTTTATTTTTATTTTTTAAAAGTTTTCATGTATTTTGTCTCTTACATTTAAAATTATCATTATTATATCATTTTCCTATTAATTGTATTTGGCTGTTATATTGGCTTCATCTTTAAAGAAGATTTGGATCACAGAAGGGTTACAACAGGGGTGGGATAGGGTCGTTGGTGGGGGGGTATCAGGGATGGGGGTGCATGGGAGGCAGTTCACCAGTACATACATACAAGGTATATAAAATTTTTCAAATGTTCATGGGGCAGTGTCACAGAGGGTGAGGAAATTACTCAACAAATGGGAGAATACTGAATTCCCATCCTGGAGAGTTCTGCCACATTCTCCAAGGGAGTAGCAACAGTCCCCCAAGTGCAGGGGCAGTGTCTGGCAAAGGAGGATGATCCACTGATGGGCCCTTGTTATTGATGACCAGCCTTACCAGTCTTTGCTCTTAAAATTGAAGCTTTGCCTATTGTTATGGAGTGTCTAAGGGTTGCCTCCTGAGAGCCTCCTTGTTGCTCAAATGTGACCTCTTTCTAAGCCAAACTCAGCATATGAATGCATTACCTTCCTCCCAGCGTGGGACATGACTCCTGGTGAAGAGCGTCCCTGGCAATGAGGGATTACTAACAAGTGCCAATGGGCAATACAACTGGAAAAAGACCTCAAATAAAAGGGGGGAAAGGTAAAGACAAATGAGTTCATATGATTAAGAACCTTCAAAGTGATTTGTGAAATCATCACTGAGGTAATGCTTATGCACATCTCAGTAGGACCTCCTAGATTCCCAAAGTCGACATCATCCCAAATAGAGGGCATCCTGAGGGCTCTGGAGACACCCAGGTCCTATGTCAGGGTGGATAGCTCTCGAGTTTGGTGCCTTATCAGTGGCCCTACTTTGGAATTTGTGCTCCTGAGAGTGACAGAGTTGGACTCCAATATGTCTTCCCTGCACATGGTTCATCTGTCCCTTTTATTCAAACCTATATGTGGTGCTGTAGTTTGTAGGGGTACATCCAGAGACTGGAGTCTTTGAGCTGTCCATGTATGAGCTGGGCCTGGAATCTCGGTGGAGCTGCAAGTCCTACTCTACAGCTCAATGGTCTCACCCAAGGCACCTGGTGGGGAGATGATGTTGAACAACAGCTATCCAGGGAATGGAGAGAGTCTGCAGCTGCAGGCAGGATAATCCCATCCATCTTATCCATGGGATATAAGCCCCCTCTCAATTTTAGGTGGAGTGGACATCACCAACCCAGACTCTCAGGATTAGGGGAAGAGCTATGGACTACAGTGGACTTAATGGTATTCCCTTATAGACATATTGTGATTTAAGCAATGGAAGAAATTACAACATTGATGTGGAGCTTGTGGCCACTGGATGTTCTGGGGACAGGGAGAGGGAAAAGCAGTTGTAAAATAGGGGCTTTATCAGGACTTGGGAATTGTCCTGAGTGACATTGCAATGACAGTTATAGGCCATTTATATCATCATATTACATGCAGAACTGTGTGGGAGAGAGTGTGGTCTAAAATATGAATTACATTCCATGCTTTATGGTAAAGCCCCAGGATGTGTACATCCATTGCAGGTGATGTGCCACACTAATGAAGGATGTTTATGTGGGAGTTTGTGGGAGGTGTGGGAGGTTGGGCATATGGGAATCTCTATAATTTTTTTAACATTTGTGTAATCTAAATATCTTTTTAAATAAATAAAGAAAAATTTATTAAAAATAAATTAAAAAATATAAATTGATGCTGGCTTCATAGAATGAGTTAGGGAGATAGCATATCCTTGAATTTTGGGGGAGAATTTGAGGATTGGTGTTAATGAATTTTGGATTATTTGGAAAAATTAATCAGTGAACCCATCTGGTTTTGTTTGTGCTGCTGTTATTGAGGGGATTTATTTATTGATTCAGTCTCTTTAATTGTTATTGATTTGTTAACATTGTCTATATATTATTGAATCAGTGTAGGAGTTTTAATATTTTTTATGTTTTATATTTTTATACTTTTATATATTTATATTTTACATTTTGACATTTAATATTTCCATATTTTATATATTTATATTTTTAATTTATTGGAATTTTTGCATTTTATATTAATGGAGAATTTCCATTTCATCTAGGTTTTCTAATATGTTGGCATACAATTTTCATAGTATCCATTCATATACCTGTTTATTTCTGAGAGATCATTATTAATGCCCCCCATTTCATTTCTGATGTTAGTCTTTTGTGTTCTTTCTCTTTTTTTCTTCGTCAGACTAGGTAAATGTTTTCTTAATTTTATTCATCTTTTCATAGAACCAAGGTTTGGCTTTATTGATTCTATGGTTTTTTGTTTTGTTTTTCCTATTCCCTATTTTATTTATCTCTTATATGAGCTTTGTTATTGCCTTCCTTCTGCTTATTTTGGATTTACTTTGCTCTAATTCTTCCTGGAGTAAGGTTGGGCTCTGATTTGAGATATCTTTTGTTTATTCTATGAATTTAGAACTATAGATTTTCCTCTCAGGATTGCCTTCACTGCAATCCATAAGTTTTGGTATGTCATGGTTTCATTTTCACTCACCTGAAGATATTTTCTAATTTCTTTTTTAGATTTCTTCTTTGACCCATTGATTGTTTAAGAGTGTGTTGTTTAGTAGCCACATATTTGTGACTTTTCCAGTTCTCTCTCTGTTATTTATTTCCATTATGGTCAGATAAGATTCACTGTGTGATTTCAATACCTATTAATTTGTTGAGACTTGTTTTGTATATCCTTGGTATATCCTTGGGAATGATTCATGGGTACAAGAGAGGAATGTGATTGTGCTGTTTTTGTGTAAAAGTTCTTGTATATTTCTGTTAGAGATAGTTGGTTCATAGTTTCATTCAAGTCTTCTAATTTTTCATTAGCCTCTGTCCAGACATTCCATTCATTTTTGAAAGTTGTTTTATCTATTATTGAAAGTTGTGTATTGAATTCTACTACTTTGAAAGAGACCATCTACTTCTCCTTTTCCAAATCTGTCAGTATTTTCTTCATATGTTTTCAGGCTCTACTCTTGTGTGTATATGTGTTCAATTGATGATGTTGTCTCTATGCCTTTTCTTCTTTTTTGCTTGTGACATTTTTGATTTAAAGAATATTTCCTCTGATGTTGGTATAGCTATACCAGGTCTTTTTTCATTATTATATCCACTAATTTACTTTATCCTTTCACTTTTAAACCACTTATGTTTTTAAATTTATTTTGAGTTTCATGTAAATGGCATAGATTTGGTTTCTGTTTTTTTTTTAATCCATTCTGCAAATATCTGCCTTTTGACCAGATAATTTAATCCATTTATATTTAAATTTACTGCAGATACTGCACTATTTCCATACCCTTCCACTCCTGACCTTTCTGTTTTACTTGTTAAAGATAATATCTTTATACATTTTACATATATATAT
>JAQZBX010101388.1:0-11177 GCA_029593785.1 Cabassous unicinctus
GACTAAAGATTTACAAAGTATTTTCTCAATTTTAAAGAGCAGAGGCTAATGAGACTGAGTAAAGCAAGGAAAAAGGAACATTGAAGTACAAAGAAATATGAATGAAATGGACAAAGAAGGCAAAAAAACCCAAGAGAGTATGAAAATAATGATAAGTATTCAAGATACAATTGTAAATGGACTAAACTCTAATTTTTAATGCACTTTTGTAAATTAAAGCTGATATGTTTTAAAGAGAACCCCTCATTTATGTAAAGTGTGAAAAAGACCATAAGTGGATAAATCGGCAAAGACAGGCCAAGCAAATTATAGGAAAGAAGGACATTGGAGACATATCTTTTCATATAAAATTCATTTCTTGCCTTGGAATAAAAAGATTATTCTTTAAAGTAGATTGGTTGATTAAATATTATTTGTTATTGATAGTTTTTCTTTTCTTAAGGTACAGTTTCACAACTCCTTATTGATAATGTATTAACTTTTTGGAATATTTGTCATTTTGGAAGAAACTCCTTTAAGTTTCAGGAAAAATCAAGTTTTCTTTTCTGGACTAATTTGGTATACTCTTTGAATTGAGGATACTATTAAAGGTTCCCCCTTACAAGGTTTGCAATGATTAATAGGTCATAAGACCATACCTACATGTGCGCAGAGGCAGCTGAAGATCCACATCACAGTGGGAGTGGAGCAGATAAGGACCTTCACCCATTCTGGGCCCAGGCCCCACCAACCCCTCGCCCATTCTAAGAATACCCCAACTCCTAGCCAACTACCCCCAAGCCATGCACAGGAAGAATTCACGTTTACAGCCCTTTATTGGCCCCAGGCTGTACTCCATCTCTAAACCCCTCCCATGGACTAACGTTTTCCTACTTATTGATGTACTGTATAAAGTCATATCCACCTCCTTCCATGAGTGGGCTGAAGTCTCTCTTCAGAAACCTGCCATGCCAGCAGTCTTCAGACTCCCTCTTTTGGGAGAGCTTCTCAATAAACTTCCTGCCTGCAATCATCAGTCTCCGCATCCCAGTGACTGCCACCTTTTTCTCCAACATTTGGGGCCGAAAAACCCAGGTCTGGGGGTCGCTGGGACTGACTGATTGGTGAAGCATTATTTCCACCTTGACGCTGCCAAGAAAATCCATCCAACATCGGACAGTGAATCATACCTGGGTGAGTTAAGGATTTTCTGCCGGAGGATCCTGCTAGCTCTCTCTCCCCTTTTTCCATTGTCCGGGACAGTCCACTGAAAACTGAAAATCCTAGCACTAGGTCCTCACTGACCTCGGGGGCCACAACAGGCAGGAAGCCTATGTCCTTGTGGGTGGAGACCTTGTGGAGTCAGACGTCTGACTCCAAGCATGGTCTCCTGTTTCCTTGGAGATTTCCAACTGATTCGAGGACGCCTGCTTCACTCAGAATCTCCCCCTGTTTTAAGAATCCTTAGTCTCACCCACACCACCTAAAATGAGGAATTTGATTTTGGCCCCCCCAAAAAACCACACCTCTAGCCTGTCTCCTCCACAACCTTAAAACGCTGTCCCCAAAAGGAGACATCAGACCTAAAAATCTCATTTTCTATTCGACCTCTGTGTGCCTGCAATACAGATTGGACAATGAAAGTCAATGGCAAGAGAATGGTACTTTCAATTTCTGAATTCTCCAAGACTTAAAGAACTTTATCCAGCGCAACCACAAGTAGTAAGAAATGCCTTATGTTCAGGCCTACTTGCATCTTTGTAACCTCCCCTCCCTCTGTCAATCTTGCTCTTATTACCAAATTCTTTTTTTACACTAAAAACCTCCTCAAAAGCTTTCTTCTTCCTTCCCTTCTTCTCCCTCCTTGTTGTCACAGCCTTCTGCCCCATCTTTCATCCCTCTTCACAAAGGTGCGGGGGCCAGAGCTTACCGCCCTTCCCCACCCCTCCCCGCCTTCCGCACACAGAAAACCCTTCTTCTGACTGCAATCCCTCTGATCACACCTCTCCTCCACTGCTGTATGCCTCATCAGCACCCCCCCTGAACTTACTCCATCCTCTTCCTGTTCTCCCACACCTCCCTCTGAACCCGTTCCTTTCTCCCCACCCATCACCTGCTCTCACGCCCAATTCCCCACTCTCCAGCCTCCTTCCCCAGCACCTGTTCTCTCTCTCCAGAAAGTGGCCCAGGCAGAAATCATTATGCACATTCATGTCCCCTTCCCCATCTCTGATCTCTCCCAAGTCAAACACCATCTCAGATCTTTTTCCTCTGATCCTTCTCATGTTATCAAAAATTTCAATACCCAGCTGTGCCTAATAATCTTACTTGACAAACCTACAATTGCTCTCCTCTTCCAAGTAAGCTTTTAGCTAACTCCTAAGTCTAAGTATACTCCTAAAGAGCAATGATCCAAAATATATGTGTTAAATACCCCTCTATCTAAACTGCTATATTAAAGCTTAACTGCATTTATAATGCTCAAGTATTCCTAACTGTTGCTGATTACTAGTAAAAGTGTTTCCAAAAACAAGTTTGCATATAACAAGCGACACTGATTCCAGAAGAAAAGAAATCTTAAAAGCAGTAAAATCAAGGATACAAAATAATGAAAAGCCTAAAAATAGCCATATCAAAGGAGTAAGAATTATGAGTCAAGTTAAGGAGATTTATGTTTCTGTCAGTGTGTCTTAACTCTTATTGTGTTTGTCTGTTTGTTCAGTGTCAGTGTATATTTTAATACCTCTGGATCATAATATTAAATTGACAAATGAAAATTCTTAAAAGAGCTATATTCAAATGGCTAAAAATTAAATAAGTGCTTACATTAATAAATAAGTATGAATGCTAATAAAATAAATTTGCATTGTGTATATTAAACCTTTAAAGTGATGAAAATGGTAAGTCTTGACTAATGAAATGACTACAAATCTCTTCATAAAAAATAGTCTTTGCCTAAAGTGAAATTAATGGTTTATTTTTATTCACAGAATGAAATGAAAGATGTGAAACTTAAATGGGTATTCAAAGACGTAAAAATTTTGTAGGAGTGCTGACTAAAATTTGATAAGTTTGTTCAAGAAACTGTGTTTTGTCCTAAGATAAGATGGCAGGTTTTCATAAAATCAGAATGGAAGTATGTAGTACAAAATGTGAATGCATATGGCAAGATGTAGAAGGTATTGTGGTAGCATTAAGTAAAGGAATGTGTTCTGTGAAGGTGGAATTTGTCTTGAAATGGAGTAACTATACTCTATGTGGTTATAAATAGTTATAAGAAGTCTGTAGAAGCATTGCTTAAACTGAAATATTCAAATGGCTAATTACAGGAAGTCATTATTAAACAGAAACTGAATTGATGCATAACAGAAAAACCTGTCAGAGACCACTTCAATCTGCATATTAAAGTGGTGATAGGGAGAAAATAATTTTGATTCCATTGGGAATCTAAGGTTTTCATAAAATAATGGGGAAATTAGTTTTCCTGCACTGCTAAAATAAAATACCTGTTAATTAGTGTAATCATTGTAATTGTATGTTGAAAGAAATTTGCTTTGAGACAGTTCCCAAAAGCATTTCAGTAACTTATGTATGTAGGGTGTATAGAATATGTTTTTATTATTAAAGAAAAAGACAGTAATCTTTTCCTGAAATAAAATGTCTGGTTATAAAAAAAAGTTAAAATATGAAACAAAACCTGAATGAATACAGAAAGTGCAGAAGGTTCGTGAAAAAAATTTGGTACTTAAAGTTGAGTAAAATTTATTGGGTCTATCTATAAAGTTTTAATAGTTGTAATATTAAATAGTATACTGATACACATTTAAAATTTTGTTCTCTCTCTGTTAAAATAACAAAATTCCCCACATCAGTAGTCTGTTTCAGCAAAAGTTTGCAAAAAGTTTTTCTCCTGACTAATAAGTACACAAAAGAAAAATCTCTTTTATCAGAATAGCTTCTTATACTTTAACCTTATCATTTCCTTGGCTGTTTAAGGAAAATCTTATTACTTTTAAAACATAATGTTCAAACCTATCTATTCAGAGTCAAATCCGGAAAAATATCTTTCACCTTGGGAAAAAGTGAAATAATAGAATAGTCGAGCTCATTTGATATGTTATAAGTTAAATGGAAATTGTTTGAAAATGTTATAAAATTAAAAGAAATTCTTTAACCCTCTGCTAATCAAATTTGTACCAGTAAAATGTTCATATGAATACTTAAAGAGTGCATAAAATTCCTGAAAATCTAAAAATGTTTCGGCATAATATTAGATATAGTATTGTTAATCATGGTTTTAATTTTTTAAAAAAATGGTATGAGTCACAAAAACAACCTCTCCGCCTAGAAATCAAGAGGATTTGGCTAGTGTTCATCTGATTTGCCCCTCCTCCGCTAAAGAAGCAGCTTTATGGCTGAGAAAAAGAGTGGCCATTGAGGGCTGCCAGGGGTGGTGCATAACAGTAGATTATGGTGAATTAAAGTAACACCACTGCTGTCTGCAGCAGTCCCAAGTATTGCAAGTTTGTTACAAAAATAATACCCAGTTATGTCACTCTCACTTTGTTTTACAACTTGCTAAGGCTTTCTTTGGTATCTCTTTAGGCAAGTCAAGCCATCCTGCATTCACCTTCATGTGTGAAGGCCAACGGTGGATTTTGCAGTGCTTCCCCAGGGCTGTGTGCAGAGTCCAGCCATCTGTCCTGGCCTGGTGGCAAAGATTCTGACTGCATGGAAAAGCTGTGGCTGTAACCCTATTGATGATATTATGTTAACCAGCAATCCTTTTTTCCTAATTAAAAGAAGCATCAGAGACAATGGTATCTTACCCCTTAAGAGCCTGGGATGGGCAAACAATTGGGACAAGCTACAAAATCCTGGATGTCTATCAAATTCATAAAATGGTGTTTAGTTGGGTAAAACAAAAAACTGTACCTTCTGCTGTAGCTGATAAAGTACAATGTTTTCTCATATTAATAGAGCTTATAATATTGTTGGGGTATTGAAAACCCTTCATTCCTCATTTAGCTCAGATATTAAAACCATTATATGTTTAATCAGAAAAAGGCTGTGCAAGGAACTGAGCCCCCCCACACACACACACACCGGAAGCAGGTTGCTTTTTAGGAAAAAAAAAAAAAAAAGATTAAAGAAGGCAATAATACAAGTTTAAGCACTAAGAGAGGTGGTGAACTTTAACTGACCCTGTAAATTGGATGTAGCCAGTACCAATATTGGCTTTGGGTGCGGTTTGTGGCAGAGCCAACATTCTAAACAAATACCCCTTAGGCTTTAGTCACAATTGGAAGAAGAAGCCAAAGTACGAGACAGGAACAATGAACTGTTGTGGGCTGCCCTCTGTGGGGAAGAGAGATCTGTGGAAGAACACCTGGGATGCCTGCCAGCAACGACAGGTAACTATCATGTCCCTGCCCCCTCCCCTAACATCTCTTTTGGGACTATTGAGGCAGATGCCTTCAGCAAGATCCAGAGCCACACTATTGAGACCCAAAAAGCAGCAGAGTGGCTCCACCAAAAAGGCGAATATCATGGATACCAGACCTAGTGGTGCCTAGCCCAGCAGTTCCAACTGCCTGTCACTCGCCAGCAGCTCGTGAACCTCATCCACGAGTGTCCTTCGTGCTCACTCCAATGACTGCAACATTGGTCCCCTCCTGTTCTCAGAAGGGGCAAGGTATGCTTTCAATGCTGCAGATACTGCAACAGGACACTTGTAACCAGATCCTTACAACAATGGACTAAGTTTAAATTCTACGCTGTGGGCTGTAGCTGCTGCTTCAGTTAAAATATTATCAGCAGAACTAATGCGGGCATTAAGTTATAAGTTAATGTGTCAGCCACTCCGCAGGTGGAGTGGAGCAGATAAGGACCTTCACCCATTCTGAGCCCAGGCCCCACCAACCCTTCCCGCATTCTAAGAATACCCCACCTCCTAGCCCACTACCCCCAAGCCATACATGGGAAGAATTCACTTTTACAGCCCCTTATTGACCCCAGGCTGTATGTACTCAATCTCTAACCCGGTCCCACAGACTAACGTTTCCCTGCCTATTGATGTACTGTATAAAGTCATGTCTACCACCTTCCATGAATGGTCTGAAGTCTCTCTTTAGACCCCTGCCTTGCCAGCAGGGGTGCTGAAGTCTATTCTTCAGACCCCTTCTGTTGGGAGAGCTTCCCAATAAACTTCCTACCTACAATCATCAGTCTCTGTGTCCCAGTGAGTATCACCTTTTTCTCCAGCAGATACTAATTAACTAGTTTTTTTCAGATGGCTCCATTGTATACATTACCTGTTTTAAGTTATCTTAGTACATGTTAGATTTTCCACAAAAAATTCAAATAATTTTTCCATGTATTTATATGTTCTCTTCTTGATTGGATTAACAATCACTACTTCTATTCAAATTTATCACTTCCTTTTAATTCTTAAGTAGTTATTGCTTTTGCTGTGATAGGAACACTTTTTTAAAATACGATTTGCTTCTTGATGGCTCAATGTTTTCTGTAGATATCTTTGTTCATTTTTATTGCTTTTTTCATATTCTCTTAATTTTGATCTGAAATTTTCTTAATTCTTTAATAAATAAATTCAATGGTGACATGAGTAACACAATGATAAATCTGTTATTTTTCACTCATTTCATTAAAAGATTCTAATGGTTCTTTCTAATTTGCAGTGACATGACATTTTTTTAAAACTCTACATCCCTTAGTCATCTAAATACCACCTGCCTTAAGAGAAGTGTTTCAGAAGAGGAAGCCAAAGTGCAAAGCGACAGCTGTCTCAGCCAATTGCGGGTAACATATCTTTCTTTTGCAAATTTTACAAAACCATATAACCTTGAAAAAATATTGCTAGGGCTTTCCTGGGGCTTGGAAAAGGGCCAATAAAAGCATAGAGTCCTGACAGTTGCATTTTATTACTTTCAGGGCATACTCACCTCTGTTTGAGAGTGGTTTGGTAGCATGGTGTGTGGGGATAAAAGTCTGATGAGATTGAAGTTATGATGGAAGGAGGAGAAGAAGAAACTGCAAATTTTGGCATCACTTTCAAGGACTTTGCTTCAAAAAAGACCAAATCTATGGTTGGTAACTAACCACACAGGTACATGAGAGAAGAAGTTTCAGTGTGTGCTGGTTTGTTTTGTTTTTGCTTTTGTTTTTATTCGTTTGTTTTGGTAAGATTGGAGATATAATGTCATGTTTCTAGGTCTCAGTAAATGACCCAGTAAAAAGAGAAAAAATTGAGTGGTAAAGAAAGAAACGTTCCAGGTTCCAAACCCTTGAATAGAGTAAGGGAATGGGTTATACTTATAGAGAAACATGGAAGCACATTAATTGATATCAGAGGCAAGGCAGAGTATGGAGATAGGAGGTTGTTGGATTTGGTGCTGGTGAAATGAGAAAGTTCCCTTCTGACTGTGTTTTCTTAGTCAAATATGAGGTGAGATCATCCCTGAGAGGTTTGACGGACACGAAGTTATGATGTAGCCCTCTGGGAGAGTGGGAGATTGAACTAACATGGAATGCATGATAAGATCATTGGAAATGGCTAAAGGCCCACTTGATTTTTTGTGGGCCTAAATTTAAAGTGAGATTTCATGTTAGTTTCAGTTTTTCTATAGGTAGATTCAGCTGCTTGTGTACAATCCCAGAGCCAATGGAGAGATGACTTTAAACATGCTTTGGATTTTACCTGTGACTACACTGGATGGAGAAGAAGGCAAGGCAAAGACATGATTGTAGTGAATTTTCAGGCAGCTAATGAAAAGGAAACTTGCAGTAGGTCAGTGATTAGAAGGCGTTGATGAGATCAACCTTGGAGCATGGCTTTGTGAAAGTTAACTGAACACCATCTATGTGTGTATGTCAAAATTTGTACCTAACAAAAATCATATGCAATTTTTCAGCACTCATGCACCATTGGAAGAGTCAATCATGCAATAAGTCCTAAAGGAAATCTCTCCAAATTATAAAACTAAATAACTTAATAGGATAGATTGTCTGACAAAAATATATCGAAAGTAGATAATAAGGACAAAAGTTAAAACACAAAAAGCTCATTTCCACATAGCTGCCTAAACATTTTTGAATCCTTTCACCACATCTGGGTGGTTAGCCATATTGTGAAGGAATCCTTCCTTCTCAAGGTAGAATACAAGGAAGAAAGGAAGGAAACGTAAACCTCCGCACTTCTTGAGTCATTTGCGACCAGAGTGCACATTGGGATTTAGGCTTAGCCAAATAGATACACTCATGTTGCTTTGATGTGCAAAGAAACCTTGTGAGGAGAATTAGGCAGGGAGGAGAGAATCTATTTTATTGGTATTATCTGCAGTCAGTGACAGCAACAGCAGTTTCTGCTTTGCCGCAGGCAGTATCACTGCAGCCTGAAGTAGTGGTAGCTCTTTCCAAGTCCAACAGCTTCCTAATGATAAAAGAGGCAGCACTCCCTCAGCAGACCAGTTTTATGGTAAGCATAGAAGAGCCATTCTTTCAGTAGTTCAGTCCAGAGTTCATTTCTTTAGCCCTCCCAATAATTCTTTGAGCTATCTTTAGTGATTCATATATCCCTTTATCCTAAAACTAGCTGAAGTGGATTCCAATGTCTGCAACTAAAAATTTTAATCAATACACAATCACTTGGGATTTGATACGGTGGAAAGCAAGTGTT
Source organism: Cabassous unicinctus (assembly GCA_029593785.1). Lineage (NCBI taxonomy): Eukaryota > Metazoa > Chordata > Mammalia > Cingulata > Chlamyphoridae > Cabassous > Cabassous unicinctus. Next base: position 8,678 of record JAQZBX010101388.1, read on the forward strand.
TCTATAGTTCCTGGGGAAAAAGAAGAGAAGGAACAAAAGTGGCACTAAAATATGAAGAAAATAATAATAATGTGGAAATAGAATTCCAAACTTATTGGAAAGTGATCATATTTATATGCAGAGGCAGGAGCATAATTTTTTTAAAGATTAATTTTTATTTATTTATTTATTCCTCCCCTCCCCCTTGCCACTTGTGCTCGCTGTCTGCTTTCTGTGTCCATTTGCTGTGCGTTTCCTTTGTGTCTGCTTGTCTCCTTTTGTTGCATCATCTTGCTGTGCCAGCTTTCCCCGGGCGCGGTCCTCAGCTCTCCATGCATGCAGGCCAGCTTGCCCTCACCAGGAGTACCCGGGAACTGAAACCAGGGCCTCCCATATGGTTAGACGGGAGCCCAACCACTTGAGACACATTCGCTTCCCAAGAGCATAATATTAAACACTTTCATCAGAGTGCCTACTTCTTGTTATTGGGATTTTCTTCCGCAGGGATATTTTGAGGATTACAATTTTTAAAATGCATTTAAACTAATACATTCCTGGGAAAATAAGAGGTTGCCCATAATGGTGGCTATGATTATTAGTAGTGAAAGTAGTAAAAAAAAATTATTATAAAACAAACTCACAACTATGAAAAAAATGCATTATTTTCTTTCTCATCTAATGGGAAGTGAAAACAATGCAAAGCAAACTATATCTACAGCCATATTAGAAAATAAGATGACAAGCAATTTAAGTACACATGCAGGTGAAGTATGGAAGAAACTATAGAGCAGTGTGAATAATTTTTAACAGCTGTGAGCTTGTGTGGTGATTCACCTCCTCTTGTTTTTTATCACCTTTACTGAAGTGTAATTCAATATAATAAAATGTACAGGTTGATGACTTAATAAATGTATAAACCCATCAAACCACTAGATTAGTGAAAACATAAAGCATTTCCATCACCCCAAATACTAGCCTCATGTGTCTTTGCAGACCCCACTTCAATTGATTATCTGATTTTACTTCAATTGATTATCTGATTTTATCAGATTACTTTACTGATTTTATCAGTAATCTTGATTACTACCATAAATTAGTTTATTTGGCCCAAAACTTCAAGACTGGAATTATACTCATATATTATATTCATGATTCTATCTGGCTACTTTAATTCAAAATAATCCTTTTAAAGACCAATCCATGTTGTATGTCTAGTAGTTTATTAGTTCATTCCTTTTTTTCTGTCTTTTTTTGGCTGAGTAGTATTCCACTGCTGTACTATGTAATGGTTTGTTTATCTATTTGCCTGAGGTTACATCTCCTCCCAGTTTATGGTTACTAAGAATAAAGCTGCTATGAGCATTCTTATACAAGTCCTTTTGTGGACATTTGCTTTCACTTCTATAAATCCCTAGAAGTGGAAATTCTGGGAGGATTTATATGGTACATTTAACTTTAAGCAACTGCCAAACAATTTTGCAAAGATGTAGTATGTTTAACTTGACCAACAGTGTAAAAGTGTTCCATTTGCTCCACAGTTTATTAAACTTTAATGTCCGCAATCTTTTAAATAGCTCAACATTTTAACTTGGACAAAGTGGCTTTCATTGTGTTCCCTACTTTCTCATGTAAATTTTTTAACCATTCTGTTATATTCTTTCATGAAATAGTTGTTTAAGTGTTTTGACCATTTAAGGATTAGAATTTTCTTTTCTTGATAGGCTATAGAATTTCTCCATATGTTCATTCTAAGCATAAGTACTTTGTTAGATATACTGATTGTGAATATTTCCCTTTAGTCTGTTGCTTGTATTTTATTCGATGTTAACAGTCTTTTGAGTAGCAAAGGTTTTTAGTTTTGTTTAGGCTCAATTTATCACACATTTTCGTTTATAGTTAGTGTCCATTGTGTCTGAAGAAGTCTTTGCTTACCTCCTGGTGGTAAATATATTATCCTTTGTGTTCTTCTGAAAGTCTGTTTAGCTTTTGGATCCATTCCCTATCAATTTTTTTTAGAGTGTGATGTTGAGGTCAAGGTATTCTTCTACCCCATGCCCAATGGATATCCAGCTGTTACATTACTTTTGTTGAAAAGACTATCCTTTTCCAACTGAATAGCCTTGGCACCTGTTTTATAAATCACTTATGCAAATAATTGAATTTTTCTCTTATTTCTTTATTCTATGCACTTGATATATTCATTATTCCTTACAAAATACTAATGTCTTCAGCTTTATTATAAGTCTTGTAATGAAGCAGCCCAAATCCTTCAATTCTATTGTTTTAAAATTTGTTTTGCCTTTCTAGATTCTTTTATTTTTCTCTATAAATTTTATTCAGTCTGTCAATTTCTAAAATAAATAAAAAAAAAAAAACTCTTGGAATTTTGATTAGGATTGCATTTAATCTATAAATCAAGTTGGGGTGAATTGTTATTGCAACAGGATTTAATATTCCAAGTTCTAAACATGGTATATTTATTTGTTTATGTAGGATTCCTTTAATTTCTCTCTGCAGTGTT
>JAQZBX010101389.1:0-11265 GCA_029593785.1 Cabassous unicinctus
GCCAGTTGGCACTTGTTATTAATCCCTCGTTGCTAGGGAAGCTCATCCCCAGGAGTCATATCCCACGTTGGGGGGAAGGTAATACATTCAAATGCTGAGTTTGGCTTAGAGAGAGGCCACATTTGAGCAACAAGGAGGCTCTCAGATGGCAACCCTTAGGCACCCCATAACAGTAGGCCAAGTTTCAGTTACATGAGCAAATACTCATAAGGCTAGTCCTCAATAACAGGAACCCATCAGTGGGCCATCCTCTTTTGCCAGACACTTCCTCTGCCCTCAGGGGACTGCTGCTTTTCCCTTGGAGAATGTGGCAGAGTTCTCCAGGCTGGGAATTCAGATTCCCTCATTTCTTGAGTGATTGTCTGCCCTCTTTGACCATGACCCATCCCTAGATAATTTGAACAATTTTATATATCTTTCATGTATATTCAGATGAACTTACTCCCCTGAATCCCACATCCCAGACACCCCCCACCAATGAACTTTTACAGCCCCCACTGTAGTCCTTCTGTGATTCAAACCTTCCTTGAACATGAATCCCATATAATAACGAAATACAATTAATATGAAAAAGATATAATAATGATAAGGTTAAATGCAAGAGATAAGTACAAGGAAGCTCAGAAGAAAAAAAAAAGAAAAAGAAGCTAAACTAAAAATAAAATATAATTAGTGGTTTGGGACATTCAAAAAAAAATGGGGAAAAATTTATTTTATTCTTTTTTCCTTTTATCACTGCATTATCGGATGTCCAGTGTACCATGACACCTTGCCCCTCTCATTCCGCAGTGTCTCTCAAATTTTCATTTAATTTTCAAAAGAAGTTTTAGGTCACAGCAGAGTCACACACAGAATACTAAAGACTGCCACATACCCAACCTCCCTCCCCCTTCCCCAACCCATATTAAAACCTTTTTTTTTTATAATGGATGTTAGCATTGTTATAACAGTTATACAGATAGTAAAGTATACCAACAAAGCATTGTTGATGGTTTACAGTACATTTATGATTTAGACTGTACAGTTTAATAATTTTTCATGATATTTACGATGTCCTATGTCTATTACTGTAAGGCAATGAGAAACATCTCCCGTGACCACTAAATACCCCATTGGATCTTAACTGTTCCTTCCACCCCATCCCCCTGTGGCATATGACACTCTGCAGTCTTGACTCATGGAATGACAAGATTCATAGTTACATGCCCTTCCTAATATACCCATCTGTCAACCTGCACCACCAAACCCATTAATATTACTACCCATCTGTCCTATCCTTCAATATGCAACTAAACTATATCCCTTTACCATAGATTATGTCCATATGGGTGATGGCTCACTGCCTACTCTTCTCTTTCTCTCCCTTGTTAACCTATCTTTCAGACAATGGTTCTTAGAAAATGCTCTCTTTCCTCCATTCAAATCAGTGAGGTCATATACTGTTCATCCTTCAATGCCTGGCTTGCTTCACTCAACATAAGATCTTCAAGATTCATCCACGTTATTCTGTGTGTTAGCACTTTATTCCTTCTTACAGCTGAGTAATATTCCATTGTATGTATGTGCCACATTTTGCTTATCCATTCCTCTGTTGATGACTACCTGACTTTAAAACATACTACAAAGTTACAGTGGTCAAAACTGCATCGTATTGGCATAAGGATAGACATACCGACCAATGGAACCAAACTGGGGGTCTGATATAGATCCTCGCATATATAGTCATCTGATATTTGACAAGCCCATCAATCCCACTCAAGTATGTGAGAATGGTCTCTTCAATACATGGCGCTTGGAGAACTGGATAACCATATCCAAAAGAATGAGTGAGGACCACCATCTCACAACTTATACAAAAATCAACTCAAGATGAATCAAAGATCAAAATATAAGAGCCAAGACCATAAAGACCTTGGAAGATAATGTAGGGAAGCATCTACAGGACCTTGCAATAGGAAACGGTTTCATGACCTTCACACCCAAAGCTTGAGCAGTGAAAGAAAAAATATATAAATGGGATCATTGTAGTTTTGATTTGCATTTCCCAAACTTCTGTTTTGGTATTGTTGAAGTCTGGCATTTCAGGGTCAAGAGTAGGCTTTTAAAACCCAAAGTCATTTTATGTTTGTTTGTTTTTTTTTTCTTCCATCTTCCTTTGAGTTACGTAAGATTGATCATTTCTCCTCAGTAATGGAACCATAGTCATGTTCTATATTTGAACAAGTTAGAAAAGAGTTCATAAATAGAGTTGTAGTGTTGTTAGTATATAATAATACTTATGTCAAGCAGAGGAATATAAAGGAATTTTTTATTTACATTTTTCTTGTATCCCATAATAGTAAAACACGATGTACTGTCAAATTTTAATCAGTTTTCTCATGGATTTATGTTCCTATAATACTTGAAAATCTTTAAGAAAGAGATAAAGCTCTGCTTTTTTTCCCCACTTGGGATGATTACTTATTCTAGGAGGATTAGTTCTGAGGTAGAATAGCAAGTAATTTATGAGGAATATATGCATTGGCTAACAAATTAGGATTCAGTTACAATTAATTGAATTAAAATGTTATTGAGTAACCTGTATTACTTACTAATCAGTATGATATAATTGTATAGGAGGCATTATAATTAAGAATATAGAAATATCATATAGGTTAAAATTCACCATTTTATAAGACTAAGCAATAATGTTAAATATCTCTTTCCTGATTATTTAAAGTTTCTATTTCTTGTGAGTAAATTGAACCTGATTTACAGCCTTTAGTTATTCATCAAAAAAATTTATCTGGGCTCACTGATGGAAAATCATATCTCTAAAATTGTAGACATTTAAAGGCTTGTGAAAATACATTAGGATATGAGTAAATGTAAATGTTTTTATTTATGGCAAGTGTCTTGTACATGTTAAATATTAAATAGCTATTTAAAGAAAAGGAAGGGGGAATCATAAGGCATAAGTTAGCCTCCCCTTTTTCTCAATTAAATTCTAAATAATGATGCTTTCCCTGAAAAGGCTTATTTGCTGCACATTTGTAATTTAGGTATGGCCATGATCAATACAACTTTATGAAAATGAAAAAAGAATATCAATTCCAATATATAGAGTTAGCTGAGAAAAATCACAAGTTGTTTTCTAAAACATTTATCCTCCTCCTTTTCTTTGGGCCACAGTTTAGATCGGCAATGCCAAAAGGGAATTTTGAGAATCCAAATATATTTTTAAAAATCTGTATAAGGCAGTTACATTGTGCTATAGAGTAAGAATAAAGAATTAAGAACAGTATCTATTTTTAAATGTTAAGAAGAAATAAATAACAAGGTTAAATAAAAAATAACTATTTCCCCAATCTGATATCAGATTAAAAAATATCTTTCTATGTTTCATAAATATTGAGATGATATAAATGCATGAGTGTAGTAAATTTAAACTTCACTAACTATGTAATAAGTAATAATACCATAAATATTTTGATGAGTAATTTTCCCAATAAGAGTTGTCCCTTTTGTGTTTTCTTCAGTGATGCTAATAGAATAAACTGTTGAGGTTGAATAAAATATTTTATTGACAGTTGTGCCACTTATGCTAATTTAGACAATGGAAACGACTTCCTGACTCTATCAATATATACTCAGGAAAGGTTTGTTATAGGTAAAGGGTATAGTATAGCAGGATCAAGAAAGCTTAACACAATATTATGGGAGTCCCAAATCTATACAGGAATAGATTCCCATGAACTTTTTCAGTCTCACAGGGCATGCTTTCTCTCCAGGAACACAAACCAAGAAGCCTGGGAGTTATTGGGTCTCAGAGAATTAACAGTCTCATTTGAAGGAGAACCTCTAGTAATGAAGGCAAAACCTTAATGTGTTTGCAGGCAAATATCCAGAAACCAAGGTAGCCTAACAAAAATCAGGTGCAAAATATCAATGTGAACATTTTCTGTAACTGTTAGATATATGCATGTGGCTGTGTACCTTAGTGTGAGAGGCTACTATCAAAAATAACATGCAGTGGTTTGGCTTAAAGAACTTGAATTTATTGTGTCATGATTTTGGAGGCCTGAAGTCCCAAATCAGGGTACCATCAATGATTCTTTATCCCTAAATTCTGTTGCCTTTGGTGCTAGTTTGTGGCCATCCTTTGAGTTCCTTGGCTTGCATCTCTGCTTCCCAACAAATGGTGATTTCCATATTCTTGTGTCTACTGTTCCCTGATTTCTGCTGACTTCTAGCTTCTTTCTGTGGCCTTCTCTCTATAAAGCATCCAGTAATACAGATTAAGACCCAACCTAAGTCAGTTGGCCATGCCTGAAATAATTGTAGCATATTTAAAAGTCCTATTTACAAATAAACTCAAACCCATAGGAACACAAATTAAAATTAAGAACATCCTTCACTAGGGTTCATAATTCAAATATCACAGTAAGTACTACAGCCCATCAGTTGAAATGTTTCAGATCCAAACATGACTTCACTAATAACTGTTTAGTATATTATATTACACTTTGACCAAGGATCAGCACCATGCTTCCAGATAATGCTGGGTATAGTCATATTTGAAATAGCTCAATTTAGATTAACTCTATGCTTAAGCATTAAGAGGTGAACACCTCTATTCTTAAAGAAACATAAGAATAGTCTCTGTTTTCCAGAGCTTTCTAAAGATTAACTTCACCACACCTGTCTTCATGGCCTTGTTTCTAAGGCTGTATATGATGGGATTAAGGGACGAGGGCAACAAAGTATAGAAAGCAGATAGAATGAGATTAGTGAATGATGTAGACCCAAAAATGAGTTTCAGGTAAGGAATAAAGGCAGTTGAGAGGAAAAGTGCAACACCTGTCAGGTGTGGCTCGCAGGAGGAATAGGATTTTGACTCTCCTTGTGTGGAGGGAATGTTTTTGATAGTGGAGAAGATGTAGATGTATGAAGTTATGGTGCAGATAAAGCAGAAGAAATCAAGTACTCCATTAATGAAAATGGGCACAATTTCTGTGTTTATATGCACTGAAGAAAAAACAGCTAACTGGGGAATATTACAGAAAAATTGTTGAATTTCATGAAGTCCACAGTAAGATAAAGAAAAGGTGCTCACTGTGTGTAAAAGGGAAATAAAGCCACTGCTGAGCCCAGATGCTGCCGCCATCCACACATATGTGTCCATGTTCATGATGATGTCATAGTGCAGGGGATGGCAAATGGCAGCATGTGGTCAAAGGACATGGCTATGAGGAGGAACAGTTCTGCAGCTGCTGATAAAACCACGAGGGAGACCTTGGTGACACAGTCAAGGAATGAGATGGAATTCTTCTGAGTCAATGAATTGGTAACAGTTTTTGGCACAACTGCAGAAATGAGGCAAAGATCAGACAGGGACAGATTCCTTAAGAAGAAGTACATGGGTGTGTGGAGGCATGGGTCCAAGGAGGTTATAGTGATGATGAGTCCATTCCCCACCAGGGCTGATAGGTACATTACTGTAAAAATTGAAGCTTGCAATAATTGAAGGTCCCATGATCCAGGAAAACCTAGGAGAAGAAACTCTGTCACCATAAGGATATTGTTCATTCTTGATGGCATTCTGCATTAAAGAAGAAAAATAAAGTATTATTTAAGGTATCAGGAATATTAAGTAATCCTATTTAATGTTTAGTGCACATCAATCAATATATGCTGCCCATGTATATGTTTGTGTTCGTGTGTGTAGCAACAATAACAGTTTAACAATAAATACTATCCATCCATAAAAAATCCAGTTTATTAGTCATATGTTCCAGAAGTAGTCTGTTTTAACATATTTTCTGCTTTTCCTTCTAAGCATCAAATTGGTAATGATGCTAGTTAGACATGTAAGCCAGGAGTTTACTATACTACTACCTAAACCCACATTTGGAAGATAAAGCTCTGTGTGCATTAGAAAGAGGCTCTTAATTTTCATGTGATTGGAAATAAAGGAAAAGATTTGGACTATCCTATTTACCTGTGCCACACCCTATTTACAATTTTACTCTGCGATTTTTTGTCAACTAACTGATTATTTGATTAATTATTATACTTTTTCATGTTTCACCCCTGTGGAATTCACTCATTTTGGTTCATTAACTTCATTTTTATTTTTCTGTGTTGTAAATAAACTGGATGAAATATTTGACATTTTTCTCTCTGGTGAAATGTAAATTTGCTTTCTTCCTGTTCTACTTTAAATTTCTTTCATAAATTTTTTGAGATGTTTAGATTGTTTATACATGATTAAATGTCCTATTCCTAGCACTATTTTTTTTTTTGGCAGTCTGTTTCCCATTTCCTGCCCTTTACATTTTCATTTCCTTTCATGTCTCTAGTTTTCACACTTATGGGGTAATTTCATACCTAGTTAAAAATCATATGCCTATATACTTTTATATAAAAAATCAGTTTTAAATTTAGCATAACACTGCTATACAACATAATGAGATGGGAATAGATACATATCTCTCTTTAAATCTGTCTTTTCCTTTCTCTGGATTCTAAATTTTGATGACCTGCTTCTGATTCTGTAATCAACATTTTACTTACATATTCTGACTCTGTACCAATCTTAATTGTCTAAATATAACCCAAAATTAAATGAATGATTTCATATACTTCTATATTTAAATAAAAATCTGCCAACTCTTTGAAAGGATAAATTGGAAAAAAAGGTTGGAAAAATATAAATATTTACACTGAAATGTTGGAATTATAATTTTCTAATATCATAGTTGAGATTTTATTTTTAAATATCTGTGATATATCTTTTCTATCTCCCCTATTGGTCTTCTTTCTCTATGGATTTAATAATTTAATAATTCAACTGATTGGAAAATTAGGGTGATAGAACAATTGTTTTAAAAATTGGGGTAGACAAATTCAGTCTAAAAGGCTGAAATCATCAGACACCTGCTCTTTTAAAAGTACAGAATAAGCTGTAGTAACCATTTGCTTTGTCACTTTGTTTATTGCAAAAGTTGTATTTAAATAATCTTTCATTTTAGCCTTGTAATCTCTTTAATGTATATTTTCCCCATCTAGATTGATGCCAGTATTTTTAGCTTTTCTCCCAATATCATGCATTGTTTTTCTATATCTCTTGATTTTATGCTGTGGATAGCACAATGTGTCAAAAAAATAAGTGAACTTATAACCTATTGTCACTCATTATAGTGGGGCACAATATTTGTTCTTATCTTCATTGGATGGAAATCCCTCAAAACTATCCATTCCTAAAGCATGTCCTTTTAATAGTTATCACATCTAAAGTGTGGTGAAGAGATTTATTGCTGATGTTTGTAATGCAATGCCATATTGTTCCATTCTGTACGAGCATGCAAGCTCTAAACACTAAGAAATATTTATGGTGCTGAAATTATTTTCCTTAAGAAACAAAGCTTTAATTTACAACAGCAAATTATTTTTATATGTTTCAATAATATGAAAATTTGATAAAAAATAATGTATCCTAAAATGAAAATAATATTCATTATGTTTAATATAATGTTTTGACAAGCTTTTTAATTCTTATTTATTTTTCCCAAAAGTCTTTTAGCACTTTGTGCTTATAATAAAAATAAACCTTAACTATTATTTTCAACTTTGTAATTCATTGCTTACAGCGTTCTCATTACCCTATTATGTGTTAAAACACAGCTATATAAATAACTGTTTCAAAGTTTGATACATTCCTAAACAAAATAATCAAGTCTATTAAAATAAACCCTTTCTGAACTCATGTTTTAGAAAGTTTGCTCAAAATTAATATTTCATTTCTCTTTAATTTACACTAAAAAGATACTTCTTAATTACCTTAAAATAAATATTTAATGACCTTTGAACCTTTTCTATTAATTGATTGAAACATTTTTTATAGGACCTTTTTTTTGTATGTGAAATTTAAGCACCAACTTGAATAAAATAAAAGTAATATTCACAAGAGTATCTGTCATATGGAAGATGGAAATATTCAACAGGCTTCTCACGCAGTTGCTAATGAAATTATTACTAACTATTAATCCATATGGACAATGCTAAATCTGGCTTTCAAATACTGAGAATTTCCTTCCTTCAGGAGCACTTTGCTTCTTACTATCTTGACTTTAGCAAACAGAACTGATGGCAAAAACATACAGAGCAAGAATGAGACTGGTTTTCTCTATGTAGCCCATCTCCCAAAGGCATGGACTCTAAAATATTCCAAAGGGAAATGCTGACTCAGCAAGTGAAATTTACTTGCTTAATCTGTTCTTCAGAATTATAAGAAAGAAATTATTTATGTGCTGTTATATATGGAAACGGGATGCCACAAATGATCTTTACTTACCCATAAGTGACTTCAAACCACTCAAATATAAGTTTCCATAATTAGTGAGATGTCACTAAAGAACATATTTACTTAATTATTTTAGTGAAAGGGCTTCATACCTGACATTCTCAGGTATTGGTTGCATCAATCAAAGCACAAACTCACTTTTACTACATGTTTTATTGTAATCAAGGAACCTAGCTATATCAGCTTGGATTATTCTATTGAGGGATTCTAATTTATCAATAGCATAAGGATCAAAACAAAAAAGATCCACATACATTTGGTGAGACAACAAAAACATAATTTTAAAAAATAAGCACAATTTAACTTATTCTTTGGTTTAGATAAACTGCTTTATAAATTATCTGTAATTTAATAAGTGTTAAATAGCTTATTAATGTAAGAACCATTATGTTTAGTATGTTTAGTCTACACATGTTATCTTTGCATCTAAACATCTATATTTAGTCTTTAATACCAATAGCAATGTTAACACATATGTAGGGTAGTGTCTGAAAGTATCCAAATGTGGAAATATGTTGTAGAATTATATATATATTATACAGAATATATAGAGTTTAAAGTTTGAAATATATATAGAAATTGATAAAACCATTCTTGAGTACATGTTTTTAATTATAACTTACTACAAACCTAAATACATTTATTTTATATATGTCATATTTTTAAAATATGTAAAGATATGTGACAATAAAAATTTCCATACCAGGGAGACAGTGATAAATGTGCACATTGTACTCTGAAACGCTCATAATCTGCTAAGCAAATTTGTGTGTGAACATGTTATCATAGAACAGAATTAAAAATTAAGACCATAAAAAGGTATGAAATGTACATTGTTTAAATTAAAAATCCATCAGTAAACTACAATTAAAATTCAACAAACCTTGAAATCTAACCTAAATATTCAAGAACAAGGATTGAGAATTAAATATGGATAAATCAAACTTGATATTGGGGAATTAAGCAATGTTTTCCAGACATTATCAATACTTAATAAATAATGAAATATATAGGAACATGGACTATGTAGTGTCTAAAATATGACAGGTATTAAAGTCCATGTTGAATATTAATAAAATATTTTGCTTTTAAGATTTAAAAATGTAATTGCATTTTTTTAAGTTTGTCATCATAAAATTTTTATTTAAAATAATTCATTATTTATAATCAAACTACATAAAACAAATCAAACCAAATGATCATGTTTGTTTTTTAGAGATGCACTTAAAATAACTTATGAGTTAAAAATAAAGAAGGAACTATCTCTTTGTCAAATTTTGCTAAATCTACAATACGCTCAAATGGTTCTCAGAGAAAACATTTTTTACCATTAAAACCATGTATTGTAAAAGAGGAAAATTGGCAGGACATGAGATATGTTTGACTTAAAACATTTTCAGTGTGCATGTCTTGTGTAACTTTTGTCAAATTTGCATCTAATTCATGTAATTTGGAACTATTGTACTTTTCTAAATTTAATTTGCTTGATTTATTTCTAGTGTATAAAATTCAGTTGATTTTGTATCAGATCTAATGTCTTGCAACTTTGCAAAACTCACTTATTACTGGCTTTTCTTTGCTTTGCTGTAGTTTCTGAAGGATATTTTACATATATGACAATGTCAAAAATGAATGGAGACCAGTTAACAACAACATTGTGTAATGTTTTGTAGCAAAACAAAAGTTGGTACTATATTAATTCTAAAGGTAAAAAAAGAATATGTAGTTTGGTTTTGTGAGAAAGGAATATGATTATGCATTTTTACTCATTTTTTTTCATTAATTAAGAGACCTTGGCTAGGTCATTTAACTACTCTGTGTTCCTCTGTGTATTTTTCTGAACCATAGAGAAACAACTGAGTTGGCAGTTGGAAATAGATGAGACAAAAGTGCTTGAAAAATAACTTTTTAGGAGTAATGTTTCCATAACTTGTTGACCTGCCTTTTTTGTTCTTTTATTATTGATAATTTAAAATAAAGTTGCTAATAAAAAAAAAAAGAATGGAGAGGATCCAAGATGATGGACTAGGGAAAAGCAAGTCGAACTCCTCCTCCACAAGCTACAGGAAGGCAGGCAGTTTGCAGGACATATGGGAAGCCAGGGGACCTTGGAGGTAATGGAACAAGGTGGCTGGAGGGATTACCCAGCCAAGTACTGGGGAAGAGGGAAGCCATGAACTGAGCCAGCCAGTGATAAGATGCCCAGCTAGACACCAGGCTGCAGGATGCTCAAGGCAGTGTAGGGGTGCCCATACCTGCAATGGAGGAGTGGCTGGCAGCATAGAGATCCAGCCAGTGAGGGTGAAACTCACCAGATGGTGGAGGCATAAGATGGGAGCTCATTATTTTATCTTATTTTCTCCCTTTCATTATCCACTTACTTGCAGGGAGGAGGGTTCAGGGTATTGTTTGGTGTGCTTGGGCAGCCTATGAAGAAGAGCCTAGTTGGCCACTGGTGGCCTGAGAAGGAGACAGGTTGTGTTTTATTCTCTTTCTCACTTTCCTCACTTGGGTACCAGCAAGGAGGCGGGCTGTGGGGTAAATGATTGGTAGGCACAGGCACCTGATGAGTAAGAGCCAAGCAGGTCTCTAGTGGTGGCCTGAGAGGGAAGCCTGTTTCTTTTTTTTCCTTTTGCCCCACTTCTTTCATTCTTTATTTTCTCCTCCCTCCTCATCCAGTTACCCTTGGAGAGGCAGTCCACAGCAGGAGTGATTGATGGGTATGGGTGGCCAACAAGAAGGAACCTAGCTGGGTATTGGGGATGTAAAATGGAAGGCATACTTTTTAAAATTTGTTCTTTTTCTCTTCTCTTCTTTTATTCTTTTTCTCTTTCTTCCATTTCCTCATTTTTCTTTGTATTTTTTTTCTTGTCTTTTCCCTTTTCTTTTTTTGTCCTTTTATATATATTCTTTTTCTTTCT
>JAQZBX010101390.1:0-11267 GCA_029593785.1 Cabassous unicinctus
CACATCCATTCCCCATCCGTGTGGTATTACACCTGCAATGGATATACACATCCTGGGGCCTTGCCACCGAGCATAGACTACAGTTCATATCACAGACCACACTCTTTCCCACCCAGTTCTGCATGGTATATTCTGATGGAAAATGGCCTACATTCGTCGCTGCTTCGCCACTCAGGACAACCCCCAAAGTCCCAAAAAAAATGCTTTCTTCCCGAAGACTCACATTCTGGGACTGGCTGCTAGGTATCCTGTCTCCTCTGTCACATGGCAAGGCACACAGCAGTGTCTGCTGGTCTCTTCCTTCTCTTCCAGGATTCATTGATTTCAGCTTCTCACTTCTTTGACTCTCTCTTATGTTTGAATTCATTAAACAATGAATTCAAACATGAAGGACTCCAGTAATAAGATTAAGGCCCATCCTGATTGAGGTAGAACTTACCTTAACTGAAGTAACCTCATCAGAAGGTCCTATTTGCAATGGGTTCACACCTATAGGAATGGATTAGAGTTAAGAACATGTTTTTCTGGGGAACACAGCTTCAAACCACCACAGACAGTATACAGCCAAAGTAATTCTGTGCAAGTTTCTAGGCACAGACCTTAGAAAACTGGCAGCTTCCATTTCCTATCTTGGAATAATGGCACTTAAAACCCAGCCAAAGCCTGGGAAAAGCCCCAAATGGCCTAGAGGAATTGCCCACATGGAGAGTATTTGAGGTTACTGGCTGGCAATTTTGGCACAGCTCCCAGTACTGTGAGTGAGCCATTGTGGAAATGGTTTCTCCTATTGACAGTGGAGTCCTACTGGTACCAGATGACACCCTGTGGAGTAAAGCAATCCATCCTACCCAGGCTTGCCGGAATTGCAGATCTGTGGTCAAAGTAATGATCATTGCTGTTTTAAGCCACTGACTCTTAGCGTGGTCTGATATTACTTTATATGTATGCAGTGCAATCCATTGGTTAACTTTGAATATTTTTTCAGTCTCTGTTTAAGATTGAGGGCTAGCTATAAATGGTTGGATTTTTTCTTTTGGACCAAATTTTCTATGTATAATTTATGTACTTCTGGTTGATGCCAGGATGCTAAACATTTGAAAGAATATGTGAGATTCTTCACTCTTAAATATGGGAATTTTGAATTTCCTTGAGAGTTTTCTAGGAACTAATTAGCTGGTATTATATATCACATAATACCAAATATCCATTTTAGGAAAAAAGAATTACATATTAGACTCAAGAAAACAAACGGTAAGTTTCTTTTTTTTTTTTTTATTGCCTTCTCCGTAGGAGGCAGAACTTAGGAGGGTTATGAACTTTGTGAAATCTTATATCTTTCATCAATGTTGTAGAATTACATGCTAATGAAAGATCTCAAGGAAAATAAATTTTCCTAAAGCTCTGCAAGCAAGACTGTTTGCCACTATTGTAAATTACCCTGGTCTTTGCAGGCTGCTTCAAAAGAGAGAGAAAGGGAGAGGGAGACATTTGACAGAGAGACTGTATCCATGTCAGAGATAGAGCTAATTACATATCTAAAGTAAAGAAATATTTCATATAATAATTATCCTGAACAATTTCATTTTTGTGTACCTCATTGTAGAAGATTCACAAGCATATTCAAGAATATTTCTCTGTCTCTGACTACTATGCTTACACATACCTAGGCTGAACCCTTTAGAGTTTCAATTTGGCATTAGACTGAAGAATTGTAAATCTGGTTCTATACTGATAAATCAATAGGAATCTAGAAACAAACCAACAAAAAAACTCTGAACAGAAATTCACTGTAAGAATAACCAAAGACTTGAGTTACAGCAGGGAGTTAATTTTATTTTAAACCCACCTCTTTAGAACTTTGTGTTAAAACTGAAAAGTCTCTATGTCCTTAATTGAATAATGATTAATATACATGTAGATAGTACAAATTCTCTACCTTACTTTCAGATTTGTCAGACTCCTTGGAGAAAAATGGAGCAAAAGGTTGTTCTCTGAGAACTAATTTTTCTTGATGGAACATTGAAGGACACTTGTGTCTTTTGAATATTTCTTTTGGAGGACGTTTATTTTGAAGAAAACCTATTTTTAAAAGTTTACTAGTTGTATCAATGTTTCCCATCTTGATCAGTCATTTTCATTTAAGTATCTTTGTACTTTTCTTCTTGTTCCTACCTTTTCTATGTTCCATCAAAATACAATATTCTTTTCTGTTGTCTGTTTTTCATTTGCTTTTTAAGCTTATTTTCAAGAAACTAAAAACAATAGAAAATAAATGAAAGCCCTGTTTTCAGCTTACAGCTGGGTTTTTGCAAGGCACATAAAACTAACTGCATCTGTGCAGAAAGACCACCATATGGATGGGAGGGCAATCATTTAATTTAGTTCACAGGCATAAAGTAAGTGAAAAGTTGACAATATATTAAACCTTGATAAAAGCAAGCAACAGCAGAGTTAGAAAAGAATCTACAAGTTTTCATAATCAATCTTATGTTCTTCCTAGTAAACTATACCATTTTAAGGCTGATCGTTTGTATACCACACGTGATAAATCCACTTACTTTAAATATGTTTTTAAAAATATATTTATTTTTTATTAATACTCAGCAGTTTAAAGAATAGGTTTTATATTTTGAATTTCTTTGTCAAAAATGTCTTAATATACTATCTCAGAGGAAATTGAAAATGTATATAATGCTTGGAAAAGTCAAACATTTCGGGGAAAAATCAATATTTATTGTATGAATAAGAGCGCAATACTACTTCACCCCTAGTTAATGTACCTTTGGCTGATGCCAATGCCACAGTTAATCACGGGTAAGTTTCTGGATGACACAGAAACCATTTATTCATCATTATTGCATCAGCAGCTAGGTAAATGTTGAGAACTTAACAAGAGTTCAAGGAAAATTTATTTGAATAGATTTAAGGACGTTTGGGAGAGTTGGTGCTGTCACATGGGACATTGGAGGGAACTCCTCCTTCAGGGACAAAGGTGAGAGAGTGGATGTGGGAAAAGATATGTAAAAAGTAGAGACTATGAACTCAGAGAGTAAATTTACCTTTATTATTTTCAAAATATCTCATTCACTTTATAGGAATAATCTTTCTGCAACTTATTTCAGGGGGTCTTTAAGCAAATAAGCCTTCAGTCTCCTCATCTATAGTATGGGGATGATAAGTCAATGAGGTAGGTCACTTCAAATAATAAATGAAAGTATGCTCTTATATTCTATAACTTCTTGGAAAAGAACATTTTAGGGAAGGCAGATATACTGTTCTTCTATTTAACTTTATTTACTTCTTTGAAAAATTGTCTCCTTTCTGAAAGTTTATATTCAATTATGGGAAATTCATCCACAACAGTGACCTCAGAGTGAATAATATGAAAAGAAAACTAGGGAAATTATCTATTTAAAAACACAAAAGGATAGTACTTCTTTTGTACAAGTAAATATTATATTAATAAATCTCCAACATAGACATTACACATGGCAATATCTATCTGGTATCAAAGTTCTCTCAACCCTGCTTCACTTAAGAAAATATAAGGATTAACCAACATTTTTCATTGCCATCCTGGTTATATTTGTTGTTGCAATTAATAATTAAATTTAAATAAACTTAACTAATGAAAATTGATTGTGAGAAGAGAGTCATGTATTCTATTAAAATTAAAATAAATGGCTTTGGAAAGATTTGAAAATGGTGAATCATTTAATAAATTGTTGCCACATTAGATGTAAGTAAAGTGACAGAAAAATTTTTAGAAATAAAGAATACTGAATACGCATATTTTAAAAAATCTGTGCTCTCTTGGTTATTTCATATTTGTTTTCAATTTCCTTTTAGTCAATAAAATATAGGTATTATTTATTAAATATAGATTGTGTCATCTTGTAATGTTTCAAAATTTTGGACAATGACTAGGTATCTTCTTTTATGATTTTCCTTGTTAACTGATTTGTTGATTCATAAACTAATGATCAATCCTAATATTTTAAGATAAGAACATGAGAAGATTTCTATTATACATTCTATATTGTATTTGTATATTATAATTATTGTAGAATGTGCTTTGTAATCCGCAGAGTAACAAAATTTTGAAGGATTTATTTAGCTTCAATTTATACCTAAGAAATTTTCATTACAATACTCCTACTAGATAGTCATTCTCCTACTAGATAGTTTTTGTTTCAAAAAAGTATTTCAATTAGGGGATAAACTCTGGATTTTGGGTTGAGTTTTATACATTGAGAGCTAAAGCCATTCTGTGTCACTTTGCGTTTATTAATATTTCACCCAAAAATATTTGGGTATAAAGATGGGAGAAGAGGATGCTGAGGAAGTATTTAATAGGGGGAGCTAATATAAATCTAGAGATTTTAAAAGTAAAATTCCCTAATGGTATTATAACTTTTCTTTTTCCCAATCTGGTACATTGACCATAAATAATTTAATATTTGTCTATTTCATAGACTTGGGGAGGGTAGATAAATGAAATAATTGTTTAAGTTCCTAATAATAATATCTGTATTAGGGTTTTGTGACTGTAGGGATGAGCAAGTCTAAATTCTGCAGGGCAGCCTGCAAGAAAGGAACTCCAATGAAGGTTTTCAATGAATTCCTCAGGAGAAGCTAGAGGGCTTAAGTAGAGAAAGTTTCCCTTCTCTTCCAGGTTCTGTGAATGTCTCAACTCTTGCTCCCTGTGGCTTTCTCTCTGTCTGTCTGAATTTTACTCCACTCATAAAGGACTCCAGCAAGAGGATTAAGACATGTCCTGATTCAGGTGGGGTGCACTGCGTCCACCTCGGGAGCCTGCAAGAGAGGTAGGCAGAAGAAAAACTTAGGTGGATAGGGAAGTTTGTTCATACCAGCACAGCCACAGTCTGCTCCAGACAAACAGGCAAGCAAGCATGGCTGTTCTTTATTTGCAGAGTTATTCATATACTACTTTTATCACTCAAATGTTACACAGAGGGAACACAATTAGATACAAGCCAGGAGACAAAGGACTCTGTGAGCTAACAGCTGATCCAGCAGTAGGACCGCTGCTCGAGTCTTAACCTTCACAGTTTTAACCCTCACAGGCTGCTGCCTGAGTTTTAACCCTCACACACTCCACCCCCGAGGGCCGCGTTCTTAGCAGCTGTGGGGGCACCTTGTAACCAAACACCACAGCAGCAATATAGATAGCAGCAGCATAGAAGTGTGTACCCTAAGCCTATTAGGGTTCCCCCAAGAGCCCATTTCCAAGTGCCTAGGGACGCCCACCATCTTGTACAGGGTCTACCTGTGTTTTCTGGATATTATGTATTTCATGTCATTTCTTCCTGGGCTCCTTGAATGGATCATTTATTATCAGGATTATATAAGCAACATTCAGTATGTACTAATGCATGTGCCTCCTTGTGCTACAGTAAGTAATTCTAGGGCCATGCGGTTTTGTAACACAATATGGTGGATTTCTTCAGTTTCTTCTGTTATATTCTGAAGCATTCAGGGCTTGGGCAGTATGACACGCTAAGGCTTCTACATCTAATTCAACTTTGATGGCCCCTTCTCCAGGGAGGAAAATAGCTAATGGGTAAAACCACCAGGGTGTGTGTTTGGTCCTGTGCCATCTATGATATACTGTGTCCCAATTTTGGGCTTTCTGATCCAGAGTGGAGCAGTGTGACCTGGAATGAAGGGGCATCCCCAAGTACAACGCCCACTCCAATTGCCTGGGAGGTATGGCCACCCATGGGGTCCTCAGACCCACAAGCACCCAGCCGGCAGCCTGTTGGTGGGTTTGGTTCCAACATATGACTGGCCATTCCACCAGCGGTAACTGCCCACTACTACTTGGGTAGTGTTGCACAAATTCGGAGTTAACTCCCCTGCTAGTTTTCTGGGATCCCCCTTTTGTTCTATACACTTTGGGACAATGCTCCATAGTTCAACATGCTCAGCAGGAAGCCAGCCCCATCCACTATACAGGGCATAGCCAAACCACGGAGGATGCGGATCAATGTCCCAGTGAAGAAGTTTCTCAACATGCCGCTGAACCACTGCCTAATCTGCTGTCATTTGGTCAGCTGTCTCCAGCCATGTCCAATTGTCCTGTGTTGAGGGGGTGATACTCCAGGCCAAGCCATTGGCCAAACTGGCCAGCAGTTCAGTGCACACCCAGCAGCAGGACATGTGCACTTGAGCATAGGTATGGGCCCAAGCCAGCAAGCTGTTAGCAGAACCCTTAGGGGTAATAAGACAAATGTGTAAGTGTAACTAGGAGATGCAGATCATGCCCATCTAATAGGACACATCCCAGCTGGTCATCCTTAGACAGCAAAGTACCACTTTGCGGTGTGTGCCCAAGGCGAATATAGCTGGTGAGACACTCTCTTCAACCTGTAACAGGATGGGGGGACTCATGATGGGCTATAATGCCAGAATGAATGTAACTTTCAGTATTGTGGCCGCGGTGGCAGGTACAGTCACCATAAACCTCAGTGGCCAGACATCAGTAATCCAGAGGGTCACAGTTAATTGACTCTGTGCCGTATCTCCCCAGGGTGCTACCGAAGCTACCCATAGAACATGGGGTGCCTTTAAAGTCCAGGGCCATGACACAGAGACTGTTTCTCCTCCGTGAATTAGGGATAGCACAGGCAGCAGTACTCGCCCTCCCCGCAATTGTGGTTTAACAGTGGATCCCTAATAGTGACTTTTAATTGATTGGGGGCAGCTGCATACTGCAACAGGGCTTCTATTGGGGCCACTCCTCCCTGCCGGGGTCATTCATTCAAACGTTGCACTACCAACCAAAGGTGATCACACCACACCCGCAAGGTTGGAGTTCTTTGGGCTGTTGCCCACAGGCCCATTTTAAGAAAGCCATTATAATGTTCAATCATGCCAGCTGCTAAAGGATTGCAGGGCACATGATGTACCCATTGCATGCTCTGTTGGAAGGTCCATTGCTGCACTATCTGCCCATGTGCTTCCATTCTGGCAGCAGTGTGTGCTGATGACGAGTATACCATACCTTTGGGCCTTCCGCTTAGTCCATTGCCATAAGCCCCAATCATATCCTTCTGTAATGTGCACATCTAATTCAAACGGGTGGCTAATGTTGACCACTAGCAAAGTTAGTGGTCTTTTAACTTTTAGCAGCTCTTTTAGCTTCTACAAAGGCCTTCTCGACTTGTCAGTCCAATCCCACCCACCTCCTTTCTTTGTTAACTTATATAGAGGCTTTAGGACCTGTGCCAACTGGGGAATAAATACTCACCAGTAGCCTAGGAGACCCAAAAATGTCTGCAGTTGTTTATTGCTGTGGGGTGTGGGAAAGCTTGAATCTTATCAATTACTGCTTCAGGAATTACTTTTGTCTTACCTGACCATATAATACCCAAAAATTTGACAAACAACCCAGGCCTTTGCAACTTGTCCCAACTTATTGCCCATCCTTGACTTTCGAGGTGGGCGACCAGAGTAGGAACAGCAACCTCCAAATCTGCAAGAGAATTAGAAGTTAGCATTACATCATCAATGTAATGATATACCCGAACGGTATCGGCATGTTGCCACTTTTCTAGGTCTAGCCACTAAACCATGGGGCTATGAACATAGCCCATGGACAATACAGTAAAAGTCCACTGTTGACCTTTCCACATGAAGGCAAACTGATCCTGTGCTTCATCAGCAGTGGCGATGGAGAAAAAGGCATGTGCTAAGTCCAAAACAAAATGATAAGTTCTCAGTGTCAAGGTCAAAGTATCCATTAGGTCAAGAATAGAAGGCACAGCTGCATGTAAAGGAGGAAGCACCTTGTTGAGCTCTCGATAGTTAACAGTCATACGCCACATCCCATCGGGCTTATGGATGGGCCACACCGGAGCATTAAATGGGCTCTGGGCCTCACGGGGGATTTGTGCCTTAGCCAGTTCTTTAATAGTTGCTGATATTTCTTCATGCCTTCCTGGCAAACTGTACTGCTTTATGGTCACTGTCCTGCAGGGTTCAGGCAACACACCATAGGTTTCACTGTCCATACTTGTAGACAGAATTCACCAATACTGATTTGCAGGGTCAAGTTTCTTAACACATTTACACTCAGTATATACTCTAGGACAGTAGAAATGCACAGTGTACATTTGCGGGGGCAATAGTTCAATTCCCAACATCACCTTTGTCTGGATGACTTGCAAGGTGCCTTGTCTGGTATTACCATAACTGTCCCTTGTAAGCATAGGTGCCTGTGAATTTATCCGGTTGCCCATAAAGAAGGGTACATTCTGCACCTGTGTCCACAAGGGCCAAAACATGCTGTACATTCTCTGGGGACCAGTGGATTGCCAGCTCCATGTAGGGCCTCTGGTCTTTCCGAGGGTCCCCCTCTTGGACGCCTTGGCCTGCCTCCTATGCAAAGGTAAACACGGGCTCTGTGGAGTGCCCGAGGCCCTCTAGCAGGTAGTCACTAAGTTGTGCAGTTGCCCTAACCCACTTTGGTTTCCAGGCTTTTCTTGCTCACCACTGAGCAGGCTCTAGCTGTCTCCAAAGGTGTAACAAGACCATGTTTGGTTGCCCATCTCTTTTAGTTGGGTCTACCCCTGCGGCCACCAAATCATTCCACATTTGCATCTGCATGACCTTCACAGGACCTCTCCTATAGTCCCGGCCTGTTGACTTAGCTATTTTACAAAATGAGGGCGTGTCTCCCCCGTTGCACTGGACAAACTTTGGCCCCTTAGCTCTCGGCCTTGCCGAGATTAGCCATCGTAGCTGTCACCTCATATTTTGGTGTTCCACATATGGGGTCAAGAAAGCCATCAGGGACCCAAACTTGGTATCAGTAGCATGTTGCATGAATAGGTCCCTCATTGAACTAATAAACCTCTCGGCATTGGGTCCCTGGTTATTAGGGTCAAAGACAGCACTGCGCATGCCCATTTCCCAGACCACCTGCACAAGGTCAGCATATGTAGTCCATCGGCTCACTGAGTCTGGCAACTCTCCTGCATCATTCCAGACTGCACAAACAGCTGTTTGGAGCCACTCCATCAATGTGTGATCGGGGTTTCCCCCAGCATGCCACCATGCATTTAAGGGACATTGGCACAGGAGAGGATGGCCAGTAAGCAATGCTATTTTTCTATCTCAGTCCCAGAGCACACAATGCCATCCATGCCCACGTCCCACAGACACAGAAGCCATGCAGCTCCTGGCTTCTGCCAAAATTGCCATCCAAATTCGACCAGTTCTGACTGCATATAAGGATGGTACACGGTGTGCTGCACCACATGCGGTTGCCCAGTGGGGTGTCCCCCTTGCTCCATGTCCTGATCATGTTTCATCTTTTGCGTCATGATCAGACGAGCTTGTTGGATGGGTCTTACTTCTTCCTTATCCGAACTACTACCAACCGACATGGATTGGCATTCCAGACGCATGTGCGACTATTGCAGTTTCTCATGCAGCTGGTGAATTTCCCTTTCCTATTTCAATGTCTCAGGTGGTACCTCGTAACAAAGACAGGAACACCCATACCACCCATGCAGCAGCAGCGTGGGGCTCCATTTCCCCGATAGCCGACTTGGCCTGCTGCAGGACACCTAGCAGTGCTTCGGGGTCATTGGTGTGTGTTCTCACACACCATTGAGACACACACACCATCGATATAGCCACTCGGCTACAACAGCCAACACACACAGTGGGGACCACCCAGGGCCCATACTCCCTACCTCCTCATCCAGAGCAGCAGTGGGAGAACACGTCAAATCCTGCTGACTACACCATTTGTTCACGGCGTCCACCTCGGGAGCCCGCGAGGGAGGTAGACGGAAGAAAATCTTAGGTGGAGAGGGAAATTTGTTCATCCCAGCACAGGCACAGTCTGCTCCAGACAAACAGGCAAGCAAGCATGGCTGTTCTTTATTTGCAGGGTTATTCATACACTATTGGCTATCACTCAAATGTTACACAGAGGGAACACAATTAGATACAAGGCATACTGAGCCAAGAGCTAAACGGCTCTGTGAACCAATAGCTGATCCAGCAGTTGGACTGCTGCCCAGGTCTTAACCTTCACAATTTAACCCTCACAGGCTGCTGCCTGAGTTTTAACCCTCACACAGGTGGGCAACCCCTTTTAAACTGGTTACCTAATCAAAAGGTCCTACTTAGAGTGGAGTCACACCCACAGGACAGGATTAGATTTAAGGACATGTTTTACTGGGGTACTTACAGCTTCAAATCACCACAGTATTATAATAATCAAACCTATATCTGAAATGTATGATGTACTGTACATTTTATTAAAAGCTTTGAACTGGGGGGCGGGTGTGGCTCAAATGGTTGGGCGTCCGTCTGCCATATGGAGGGACCTGGGTTCGATCCCCAGGACCTCCCGGTAAAATAAAATATATATATAGAAGGTGCATGGGCTGCCAGGCTCTGTGTGCCGGTGAGCTTCCAGGCCCCGGGAGCCGCCAGGCTCTGTGTGCCAGTGAGCCACGGAGCCGCCATGCAGCAAGATGATGTCGTAAAAGGAGAGAGACAAGACGAGATGCTCTGAAAGCTCCGAAAACCAGGAGCCGAGGAGGCGCAGATGGCAGAACACCTCTCTCCCACATCGGAGGTCTCCAGGATCGAATCCTGGTGAAGACTGGAGAAGGAGGATGAGAAGAGACGAAACAGACACAGAGAATTGCCCAGTGAATGAACACAAAACAGCAAATGGGGAAGGGGTTTTTTAAAATGGATCAAGTAAATAAATAAATCTTAAAAAAAAAAAATAAAAGCTTTGAACTCATTTTCTAATTTAAATCTGACATTTCCTATGAAGTCTTCCTTCTTATCATAATTTTAGAGATGAGGAAATGATATCACTGCATCATTATTTACAGAGGATGCCAAGATTACACAGTGAAAAGATAAGAAGCTTTTGAATCATTTCTGAATTAAGGTCTAACTTGGTGGCAAGCTTGCTATTCAATTTGTTAGGGGAAAATTAAATATATTGTATTGGGAGAAGTAAGTTTCTTTTTATTTTATAATGGAACAAGTCCATGTCCTAGCTCCAGTCATGTGGCAAATATCATAGCCTTAATAAACTGCTTAATATATTGAAAGCTAGAATAGACTCAATAATGGAGTTGCTCCCCAGAATCTTTCTACTGAAGTTGTGATTTTTTTTCCTTTCTGTACATATTTTACTTTCATTTTTGCCTCATTATTTTATGTTTTCATTTTTATATCTCCTTCATTAGACAGGAAACTCAGAA
>JAQZBX010101391.1:0-11262 GCA_029593785.1 Cabassous unicinctus
CTGACCTGAGAGTCTTTATGCTCATCTCTGGTCTAGATATTCAGGCAAAAGTTCTTTTTCTTCCTACTGTGATGCTTAACCCAGATGCACATCCAGGAGTCCATTCTGTCCGGAGTCCCTCCTCTCACCTTCCAACCCCTGCTCCCTGAGGCTCCCCATTGTTTTATGGACCCCCAAATCATGGACTTAATCAGCCCTGGGGCTGATATTAAAATGAGGTGACCCTACTTGACAAAAGAGAGGAAGAAGGTCTGGATTCTAGGCATCCCAACTATTTCTTGGTTTGTCTGTCACTGTCTTTTTCTTTCTGATTGTTGAATCCTCAGCAAATTCCCTAAGGGAATTCCTTGGTGGACACACATCCTCAGAGATTCCCTGCTGGGGAGGCCACGACCCTGAGGTCAGGGCTTAGCCTTGGTGAAGAGGCTGCAGCCTGAAGAGGAGGCTCCTGGGCCATGAAGATGCCCCCTCTCTGTGAGGAGGGGGCAGCAGGCAGTAGGGCAGGGGCCAGTTCTCTCTTTTCAGGGTCCCTGCTCTGCCTCCCAGACCTGAGTGAACCTGCCCTGAGGCAGCAGGGGGTGCTGTGGGCCTGCCCAGCTGGGACCCCAGCCACCTGGCTCCTTGTGGGGAGCCTGCTGCTCTGCACCCTGGGGGGCAAAGCAACCAAGTACTTTGGTCCCTGAGGAAGCTCAGGCCAGGCCCTGCCCTGCCCAATGAGAGAGGACTGAGGGAGAGCTCAGGAGGGGGTGGGCAATGATTTGCATGTGGGCTTCTCTCTCCTCTAGGGGGGAAGTAGGTAAAAGAGACTTTGGGCAGATTGGACGCAGCCGTGGGGCATCGAAAAGCAGAGATCTAGTGTCATCGCCACCATGGCCTGGACTGCCCTCCTCCTCAGCCTCCTCACTCTCTGCCCAGGTGACCAGCTGTCCATGGGTCAGGAGAAGGGACAGAGAGAGAACACTCAGGGGAGTAACATGGCAGTGACTCCAGTCTCACCATCTTGTGTCCCTTTCCTTCATTGCAGGGTCCTGGGCACAGTTTACACTGACTCAAGAAGCCTCGGTGTCGGGGTCTCTGGGAGGGACAGTCACCATCACTTGCAGGGCCAGCACCAGCAGCACCACCATTCCAATACTTGGTGCATTCTGGTACCAACAGCACCCTGGGGGTGCCCCCAAGACTGTGATGGAAGGAACTACTCGCCCTTCTGGGATCCCAGCTCGTTTCTCAGGCTCCAAATCAGGGAACACTGGCTCCTTGACCATCTCAGACCTCCAGCCTGAGGACGAGGCTGTCTATCACTGCTTAGCTGGTGATATGAGCACCGATGCTCCCACAGTGCTCCAGACACATGGGGAAGTGAGACAAAAACCTTCCTCTGCCTCTGCCCCTCCCCTCATACTCTCCTTCTGCCTGAGACCAGGTCTAGCTCAGGAGACTTTGGCTGTCTGTTCCCTGGGTCTGAGTTCAAAACCCAGCCCACTATAAGGGGGTGAGGCTCACAGCTCAGCCTCATTCACGCTCTCACCTGAGGGTCTGAGCCCCTCCCCTGCATGACTACTAGGGTTTCTTTCTTGTAAATGCAAGGGAGCCATGGTCATGAAGGCATCCTCAGAGCCTCTCATCTTCCCACCTGCAGAGCCTGTGTTCAGGGCACAGACTCCCCAAGAGGAGATGATGGAGAGGACGGGGTACCAGGGGCATGTCTGTCGGGGGTGGGGGCAGCAGGAAGATCAGGACTCTGTGGTCATCCCTTTCCTCTGATTGCTGAGATTTTCAGACCCCACAAATGTGGGTTTGCTGCTTCCATCTGAAACCAAGAATGGGCCAAACCATTTGGGAGGGACGTCATCTGTTCCTGTAACCTCTTCTTCTGAGCATGCAAGTTTTAGCATGAGCAGAAAACAGTGACTCCTGTGCTTTACCTGACCTTGAGACACCAGGAACAGGAATCATCTTTCTTGGAACAAAGATTACAAGGAAGAAGAGACGTGGGTAAAATTTAAAAGGGGAGGGGTCCCTCACCAAGCTATAAGCAAAAAGAGGAGTAGGTGTTTTCAGTTACCTGTACCACACATCTCCAGGTGGTGGGGAAATTGGAGCCCTCATCCATTGCTGATGGGAAAGAAAAATGTTGCCATAGATTAGGAAAAGCATTTATCCCTTCCTCTATAAAGCTAAGTATGGAATTACCATATGAACCAGCAATTCCACTCTATGTATAACCTAAAAGAGCATTGAAAACTTGTGACCATGAGAAAACTTGCAGAACTAATTCCTAGCAGCATCATTATAATAGCCCAGTTATGGAAATGACCCACATGTCCTTCAAATGATGAATGGCAAACAAACACAAGTGGACTCACAAATGGGAGATTATTCAGCCATAAAAGGGAAAGATTTACTGATACATATTTCAATGTGGATGTATTTTGAAAATATTATAACTGAAAGAAGCTACACACTGAAAGCTCCATAGTCTCGGGTTCCATAGAGACAAACCTAACCAGACAGAAATTGGTTTAGTGTTTGTCCATGTCTGCAGAGAAGTGGGACTGGGAAATGACAGCTCATGTGTCATTATGTTGTGGAATTAGAGATGTGGATTACACAACCTTGTGAATATGCTAAAAAAGCACCCAATGGTACACTTCAAAAGGGTGAATTTTATGGTGCATGAATTATTTATCAATTTATAAAATAAATTATGTCATACTACTGGATCCTGGGACAGACGGAGCCTCTGACCCTAGACAAGCACGAGGTTAGCTGGGCTCTGGGGGGGAAATGAGTTGATGTACCAGACCAGCTCCAGGTAGACTCAAATGAGTCGGCTATGCAAGTAAGAAGAGGGGTGACTGTTAAGCACTCAAGCCAACCCTGCCCAACATTTCTCCACCTGGTTTCCTGCCTGGAGTATGGGAACGTCTGAAGGTCTGAGGGGCCCATGAGGAGGCACAAGGAAAGACCTGCCAGAGGGCTTCCTGCCAGCAGTGCTATTCCACCCATGGACAACAGATGGCGCTATGGGCCAGGACCTGGGAAAGCGAGCACAGCTGGGAGATGGTCTTGATGGTCCATCAGCACAAGGTCACTGGTGTGGAATCACTATAAACTGTAAACTGTCAATCTGCTGGGGAAGCTCCAGGAAGGGAGCTCATTTGCATGATGCCCTCCAGCATAGGAATTTAGGGGTGTAATGGTGGCTTCAGAAGCTAACTCTGGGGTGAGCTGTCTTGAGAATACAGCCCTGGGGCATCTCCACCATGGCATGGAGCCCTCTCCTGCTCACCCTTCTGGCTCAGTGCACAGGTCACAGGGGACTTTCTGGGCTTGGGGGGGAGGGGACAGGAACATGGAACATTCGTGCTCTGTATCCTCTCCTGATCATAGTATCTCTGACATGTTTAAAATCAATAGGCTCATTACTGCAAAAGAGAGCAAACAGATGCGTGAAAGCAAATCTCCTTGAATGGGGAAATCGAGAAAGAGTTTCCCTAGGTGTGGACATGCGCCTGGGGCTGGGGGCAGAAGGATGGGTAGGTGAGTAGAGAGTGGGGGCTCCCCAAGCAGAGGGAGGGGTCAACATAAGACAAGGAGCTGGGGGAGGGCCACTGCTGCCCTGGTGTTGAGATCAGAGGTGTGGGGTCAGAGAGGAGAGCTGAGTGCACAGGGAACTTTTACAGGATCAGGAAATGTTCCTTCTCTTTTTTGACTGCTCTCATGGACCTCTCAGAAATTCATTTTAAATTATATGATGTTGAAAAGGTAGGGCAGGTATAATATAACAAAAGAATAAATGTCCAAGGTGAAAAAAATGGTTGAAATAAAAGCCACCCATCATCATGCTGTTTAGAGACAGACATTGGAAATACTTTGACAACATACTCGCTTCCAGAGATTTTTCCTATTTCCTTGGTCATCTGTGGGAAGTTTGTTGAGAGAGGGGGAAGGAAGGAGGTTCAGACTGAGCCAAAATTTTCAAATCATTTTCCTCAGTTTGTAATGCACACTTGACCTCTCAGCATTCTTTCCAGTACTCTTCACTCATGAAGATCTTCACTTATTCATATATTTTTGTTAGATTTTATGTTTTTGTCTGCTACAGACTACATGGTTTTGATTTTCCCTGAGACAACTCCCATCATATGGCCTATTCTTCTTTCCCTTGGAAAAAACCCTAAATTGAAATATTTGTTTCAAAGAAAGAAAACAATATGTTGTGAAGTCCTCAGTCTCTTATAACCAAGCCATGCTAGAAAGTAAATGCAAATAATAATTGTATGTAATTATAATAAAGATAGCATAATAAGGGGTATATTCCATATTTTCCAATAAACAAAGTAAGCCTTTTCCAATATCTTACTTAAATTGAAATTCTTCCAAAGTACTTAATCTTCATGCATTTTTCAAGGATGCCTTTATTAATCTTTTACTCTGTAGGGGAATGCTGACCTGACCAATGGGCCTGCTGACAGTGGCACAGATGACACTGTGGTAAAAAGATAAAAGGGCCTCTGATTCCAGACAAAAAACTGACACCCCCCTCCCCACCCCCCACCCCACCCCCGCATATACACACAAGCCAACAAGCCATGGGGACAGCGAGCAGACTCGGAGCCACATCATAAGCTCTGGGGTCACCGCGGATGAGCAGGGATAAGAGATGTGGCATCAGGGCAGAGACACCGGGTGCTTCTCAGCGTTTAAAGGCTCCTGGATTCCCGGTACCCAGATCTTGTTTGAAAACCTGTCACTCTCAGGCTGTGGTCAGGTGTCTGTATTTTCCATTTAAAAGTACCTGAAATAAAATTTAAACAATTCCTGTGTTAAAGTACCTCATAATTCCCTTAGAATTTCAAAGTAAATAACCTCCACAGAGTCGGGGCCCATGAAGGTAATTTCTTTAGTTATTGGACCATTGAGATAAAGAATTAACACCAGGTGACACTGAAAATGAAATGCTGAGCCTGAGGCAGATTTTCAAGAGCAATTTGAGAAATAAGTACAAATAAGAGACCAAAAGAGATAAGCAATGAGATGGGATGGCCTGTGGAAAAGAGGGAAAATGTGAATAAAAGATGGAACAGTAGTCAACTGAGGAGTGAGCTGGGACCATGTGCTTTGACCTCGGGAGCCACCAGGGGGTGCTGTGGACCTTCTCGGGGGCCGAAGGAACCCCAAGTGGTTAGAATTGAAAGGTCCCCAGGTCCTTGCTCACTGGCCTGCAAGAGAGATTACAGATGGTGCTTCCTCCCATGAGGTAAACCCAAAGCTGACACCCTCTCCAGGCCAACCTCTGACAGTGGATCTCCTCCCAGGGCCTTGGAACAAGAATTGAGTGGCAATTGAGTGAAAAGGGATTTTAATTTGCATAATACATGAAACAAGCACATACCCTTGACCCTGGGAGAGCCCTCAGGGTGTCCCAGCCCCAGCTATGTTCCGGGGGTCCTGGAGATTCCACACCATGGCATGGACTCCCATGAGGACCTCCCCCTCCTCACTCAATGCCCAGGTACATGGAGCTTTCAGAGAAGGGTCTCGGCAGTGTCCCCTCTGTTCTCCTTCCTCATGTTGACTTTTGAATCTTTTTGGGTTCAGAGGCCAGTACTCAGGCTGTGGTGACTCAGGAGCCCTCACTGACATGTCCCCAGGAGGAATGATCACTCTCACCTGTGGCTTTAGCTCTGGAAAGGTCACCAATAGTTACTATTCATACTGGTTCCAGCAGAAGCCTGGCCAAGCACCCAGGATGCTGACTTATAACACACAGCAAACCCTCAGGACCCCGGACCCGTTCTCAAGTTCCCTTATGGGGGACAAAGCTGTCCTCACCCTCCCAGGGGCCCAGCCTGAGGACAAACCAAGTCCTCCTGCTGGCTGGTTACGGTGGTGCTCAGCACAGGAAGAGATCGAGATGGGGAACCAGACAGGAACCTTCCACTGATCAAGCCTGGTACAAACATGAGCACATGATACGGGGATCCCTTGATCAGACACCGCAGCTCTCAAGGCCGACTAAATGTTGACCTTAGAAAGAGAGCAAGGTGAAGGAGTGTGACTGAATTCCTATTCCCAGATGAGCCCTGAAGTGGAGGGAAGCTGTGGATGACTTGGAAGGACCTGGGCTAGGTAAAGCAGAGTAGAATTATGTTGTAATCCAGAAGGAGCAGCAGCATCTGGAGCAGGTTTAGGGGCAGCTTCCCTCAATGGGATACTTTCCCAAGTAAGAAAACCCTTCCCTGATTTGAAGGGTTTTGGTTCATTGGTTTATAAGGTCATTTACTTTTCTCCAGACACATTAAGTGGGTTAAATCCTAAACAAAATCTCTGAATATTCCCTATTGTAGAGTGTTGTTGAGGAATCTAGATACTGCACTTCCCATTGTGCAGCAAGAGGTACTTTTCCTCACATTGTGTTAGGAGCAGCTGCTCACAGTGGTCATTGGAACTGCAGTGTCAGCCTCACTCACCAGCTTAACAACCTAAGACAGACCCACCTAGCAAAGCCTACAACCAACCTGATACCACCCAGGAGGGAGAGAGTTTAAAGGGTGAGTCCTGCTAATGTAGTTAACCTGGGCAATGCCTTGACCTTATGCTGATGCTGTGTTTCCTGGAAAGCTTAACCACAGGGCTCCCTGGGGCTCACTGTAGCCCTGGACCTCACATGTGGTCACAGATCCAGCAGGGGGCACTGTGGGACTGTCCAAGGTCAGAATTTCCTCTGGGGTTGGCATTTAACCAATTATTACCTGAAAGCCATTATAAATCATGGCCTAATTAAAACAAGACAAACCTGAGCCATCTGTGTTTATGGCTTTATCTCTGCCTGTTACCAGGCCCTAAAAAGGAGTTTTGAGAAGAGATCTAAAGAGTGAGCCAGGAGCCCCTGTGTGGGGAAGGTGCCCATGTGGGATGTGGCTGAGGGTGGGTGGGAAGTTGGAGGAAAGAAGCCTCAGCAATAGGAGGGATCTCACTTGGGGTTTGCAGAAGAGGAAGGAAGGACGTAGGTAGGAGAGAGTTAGATGGAGGCTGAGGGACAGAATGTTCTATGAGAGGTAAGAGTATGGGACAAAGAAGGCTCATGCATCACTCCAATGAATGCACAGCTTGCATTTGGCCTCCACATTGGATTCTGGAAGTAAGAATGTGTTCCAGGGGAGACTCACTGAGATAAGACTGGACAGCTGGTGTGACGTGCAGAGAACAGATTAAGATGTCCAACCCTAAATGGGTAAGTAGAGTCCATGGAGGTCTGTGCGTGTGGAGGAGGGTGACAGAATCACCCTGGCATCCTGTCAATCACTGTCCAACTGCATCATGGGTGTTGATGGAGAGTAAAGTGGTGTGGGCCCTGGGGCAGGAAGAGTGGTTGGAGGCTGTGACATAAAACAGGCCAAGGGGATGGTGGCTGGTTCTGGTTTAATTAGCATGGAGGTGTTAGATAGAGCAGATGCAGGAAGTATTTCAGGTGTATAATACGCAGGCCTCCTGGATTGCTCAGGGATCTTTCATGCAGTCTGTGCATGTGACAGGATGACTCTTGCAGCTATGACACCCCAAGTCCCAGGAGAGGCTCCCAAAGCCACACCCTTATGCAGTTTGCACCAAATTCAGGCCCAGGGATACCCAAGGGGAGGAGAAATAATTTGCATAAAGGCGACCTCTCTTAACCCAAATGAGGGGAAAGAATAAGAGAGACTGTGGCCCATTCTGCTCAGCTGTGGGCTCAGGAAGCAGAGCTCTGGGGGCATCTCCACCATGGCCTGGACCCCTCTCCTCCTCACCCTCCTCACTCTCTGCCCAGGTGACTGGCATTGGGAAGCAGGAGCACAGAATGTGGGGGGGACACCAGGGACCCCACTGCTCCCATTCATTTGGGAACATGGTGTGGGCAGTAGCCCCAGACTCACCCTCTGTGTCTCCCCCTCCTTCTTCCAGGGTCCTGGGCACAGTCAGGGCTGACCCAGGAGGCCTCGGTGTCAGGGTCTGCTGGTCAGAAGGTCACCCTCACCTGCAGGGGAAACAGCAACAATGTTGGAAGTTACCATGTAGGCTGGTACCAGCAGCTCCTTGGGGGCGCCCCCAGGACTGTGATGATTGGAACTACTCGGCCCTCAGGGGTCCCAGCTCGGTTCTCTGGCTCCAAGTCAGGCAGCACAGCCTCCCTGAGCATCTCAGGCCTCCAGCCTGAGGACGAGGCTGAGTATTACTGTGCAACATGGGACTATAGCATCAGTGGTGACACAGTGCTCCAGACACATGGGGAACTGAGACAAAAACCTGCCCCTGCTCAGTGAGGCAGGTCATCCCTGATGGGCTGTGACAGACACCAGCAGAGCATGTGTCTATGAAGTTTTTTCATCTAAGTATTTCGCATAAGCAAGATCCTACAATATTTATCCTCACGGTAGTTATATAGATGTATGAAAATGTCTAACTTTAAGCTTTCGTTTGACAGGCCATATTTTGTTTATGCATTCACTAGTTGATAAACACTGTTTACCTCTTTTGGCTGTTATGCACATTGTTGCTCTGAGTATTTGCATATACATTTTTGTTTGGACATATATCTACTTTTCTGTTGAGTCGACACTGAATCATGGGGTTGCTGGGTCAATGGTAACACTGTGTTTAACATTGTCAGAAACTGGCAGACTTTTCTAAAATGCTTGCTCCACTTTCTTTTCCCATCAGCATCTAAGAGGGTTCTAATCTCTCTACCTCCTCACAGAACTCGTTCTTGCCTGTCTTTTTGAAGATTATCATCCTGGATGCACATTGTTAGCTCATTGTTATTCAAGCTCTGTTTTTTATTGAACCTCTGCCCAGGTATTCTATCCTATGCTGAGAGTGGTGTATTGAAGTTTCCAGCTTGAAGTCTCCAACCATTATTTTGGAGATAAATATTTATCCCTTCGGTTTTCTCAGTGACTGCCTCATGGATCTTGGGGCATCCTGTAAGGCGCATATACATTTAGGTTTGGTATTTCTTCCTGTTGATTTGCCATGAGAGCCATGTGGCCAGTAGGACATGATGAATGACTGTCCTCTGGGCAAGGATTCTCAGTGATTTGGGAGAAGAGGGGAAAACAGTGACTTCACTGATTTGTGACTGGGCTGCAGCTGTTGGGGCCTCCCAGAACCCTCAGGACTGACCCAATTTCTGCAGTCAGAAGACTTTCTCTTACTCCTCTTATTCCCCCTGCCACAGAGACCTTGCTGAGGTCATGGGTTACTGGGGGTGGTCAGGGAGCAGGGACATATTTGAATGCAGGAGCTCCTCCCTCCCAGGACTTTCAGAGGGAATAAAAGAGGCTCAGGGGAGCCCAGGGTTCATGCTGGAGTCTGGGGAGGCAGAGCTTTGAGCACCTGCACCATGACTCAGTCCCCTTCCTCCTCCTCCTCCTCACTCTCTGCCCAGGTAAGGCTGATGTGATATGTGTGGGAAACGCCTAGTGAGGTCCATGAGTTGCCTTAGCCCCACTCCCTCATCCCTCCCTCTCACCCTGGGCTCAATGTCTTACTCCTTGATCCAGTTTATGTGGTCCTGGTGAGGCTGACTCAGCTGACCTCAGTATCTCAGGATCCCAGAGAGATGTTCAAATCTCCTGCACTGGAACCAGCAACAACATCAGTAACCAGGGGGCAGTGTGGCTGCAGCAGCACCAGGCCAGTTCCCCAGACTCCTGACCCACAGGGATAGTAACTGAGCCTCAGGGATCTCAGAGAGATTCTCAGGCTCCAGGTCAGGCAGCGTGGCCTCCTGAGCCTCTCTGGGCTGTAGCCTGGGGAGGAGGCTGAGTGTTACTGCTCAGCAGGGGACAGCAGTCTGAGAGCTTGTGCTGTGCTCCAGGCTCATGAGGAAGCGAGATCAAAACCTGTGCACTTCCTCCTCCCTCTTCACTTCCACAGCCTTGGGGGCTATGGACCTGTGAGAAGATGTGGCTGGGTTCCTGCTGGACAGTTTTAAGGATGTGAAGAAACTTTGAACAAGAGTGTCTCCTTTACATTGGAAATACTAACAAAACCCAATAAACCCATTAGAATGGTTAGAATAATGAAGTCAACAAATATTTCTGTATAATCCACTTCTAAACACATTGTTTTCTTTGAGAATATCATTACAATTCAGTATTTATGAAGAGGAGAGGGGCTAGAAATATTTATTTAAGTTTTCATTTATTTTCATAAAGAAATTAATAAAATTAATGTGATGTCAGTAATAGCTAAAGGACTATTCATTCACCTGACTGATGCCCAACAATCGTTCCATTCCATGTAATCATCCAGCGTCCATTCTGTGCTTAATCGTACATCTCTTGCTAGATGGGCAATGTTCTTTGTCTATAGCAATGGGATGGTGATGCCTCAGCAAATGTTTTTAAACCTTCTCTTTATGTTTCAGGACTTCTGCCTCTGTAGTCATTCCTGTAGAACCTCATCTCTACCTCTTCCTACCAGGCCCTGAACAGATTTGTGAGAGAATTAAAGGGTACAAAGATGGGACAGACTGAGAAATCTCCCCTGTGAGGGTGTGTGCTGGAGACAGATTTGGATCACAGAAGCTTGTCTAGAAGGGGAAACATCTACTGTGATGAATCCTGTAGAATTAATGGGAATGAACCACATGGAGCTCATGATGGGAAAGGCTCCAGGCATTGACAACAGCATGCTTCAAAAAAATAGAATAAAACTAAGTTTGTTTTTGCAGCCAAAGAATTAAGGGTCATGACACTGGATTGAACAGGGCAGGGTGGAGTGGCTACTGGGTCAGGGAAAAGGACTTGGCCAGGTCATGGAGAAAACTCATCCTGAGAAATGCATACTTGAGTATAAAGGCCACATGAGTTCAAGGAAGAGTCTCATCTGGGAGTGACAGGGTCATACTGGATTTAGAATGAACTATCCAACAGAGGAATGCAGAAAGAAATGACTGATAAACTGGGACAAGAACAGAGACAGGGAGTCTAGTTTAGGAGGCAGAGGCCTAAAAGCAGGGGTAGGATGATGATGTCCTTTCCTAGATAAGTGATATTGGAGAGGAAAGGGAGACATGTCATTTAAGATCTAATGTGAAGGTGCGATGGCAAAGACTTGGATATGGATAGACTTCTGAGGGTCAGAAAGGGGAATCATCAAATATGGCTGTGACAGATCTGTCTGGGGATTTGGATGGATGTTTAAACCCCATCAGAAAGAGGAACTTTGGAATCTTGGTTTCCTGGGCCGGTATATTACAATTATTATTAGGGT
>JAQZBX010101392.1:0-11265 GCA_029593785.1 Cabassous unicinctus
GTAAACCAAACAACTATGTTAAATTGAGAAAATGAATTGATTAGCTCAATTAGAATCCACTTAAAATCAGGTACCCTTTGGTAAAGCTTTGCACATATTAAACAATGTATACTTATCATTTTGAAAGTGAGAATTTAATGTTAGAGGAACAAGAAGAGTTCCTTGGGCATCTTCTCATTCATTATTGATGCTGATCAATCATTTGTCACTATTGGTCTGCATTTCACAGTATCAAAGGGGTTTTCTCCACTTAGAAAATGAAGGTTTGTACTCCCATTTGCATCACTGCAGACTGGGCAGCCTCAGATCCAGATGATGGAATTGGCAGGGGTATCGGGTGACATGCCATCTGTGGATGTTGTAGACCCTGGCATGGTGGGTGGGGATCCCTGCTACAAAGTAGGGGTTGGGGTGGTGGTGTGCTGGGGGATGGCCCCATAGCCATGCAGGCCAGAAGCACAGTAGTCTCCGTGGCTGATCTCCAGGTTGTAGGCCGAGGCCACTCCTGCAGTAGTGACTTGGATCATGGCTGTGAAAGTTGCAGCCCAGTTCTCTGGGGTGCTGGGGAGCTCAGCAGGGGCTTCCTGCTGGGGGCATTGGGTATGGGTGGTGGGCAGGGGACCAGTAGTAATATTTTGAGGATGCTATTTCATAGTTTGTAACAAAAGTTTTATAACAATGCAAGGTGTTAATGGTGGGATGATGTATGGAAGCAATGTTTGATGATAGACATGTTTGTTTTGTAACTTCACAACTTTTACTATACACTTATCATTTATGTATGTTCAAGTATAAATGATTTATACAATTTTTAAAAATTCAATAGCATTTCTACACACTACTAATGAGCAATCTGAAGAAGTCAGAAAAGCATTCATTTACAATAGTGACTAAAAGAATCAAATATTTGGGAATAAAGTTAACCAAGAGGATAAAGGACTTGTTTTTGAAACCATAAAATGTGGCTTTTGAAAACAATAAAATGTTCTTGAAAGAAACGAAGGATGATCAAAGTAAATGGAAGGATATTCCACATTCATGGGTTGGTAGACTAAATATCATTAAGATGTCAATTTCACCCAAATTCATCTACAGATATAACACATTCTCAATTAAAATTCCAACAGACTTCTTTGTAGAATTGGAAAAGCCAATTATAAAACTTATCTGGAAGGAGAAAGGTCCACAAAATAGGCAAAAATATCTTTGAAAAGAAGAACGAAATTAGAGGCTTCTCATTCCCAACGTTAAAGCATATTATCTGGCTATAGTGGTAAAAACAACATGGCACTGGCATAAAGATAGATTGACCAATGAAATCAAATTGAGAGTTCAGAAATAGACCTTCACAACTATGGCCAAGTGATTTTTGAAACTGCTGTCAAACCCACTCAAACTTTTTTATTTCAATCAATTTTGTTAAGAAGTTGAAAAGGTAGCCAATTCAATGGGGAAAAAAATCTTTGGGAACAACATATCTTGTAAGAGTTTGATTTCCATGATATATAAAAATATCACACAATGACAAAATGACAAGCAACCCAATTCAAAAATGGGGAAATTTCTTGAATAGATACTTTTTCTGAAGTAGAAATACTAATAGCCAATAGAAACATGAAAAGATGTTCAACACCACTAACTATTATGAAATGTAGATCAAAAGTACAATGAAGAAGGTCCAAGATAAGAGAGTAGGG
Source organism: Cabassous unicinctus (assembly GCA_029593785.1). Taxonomy (NCBI): domain Eukaryota; kingdom Metazoa; phylum Chordata; class Mammalia; order Cingulata; family Chlamyphoridae; genus Cabassous; species Cabassous unicinctus. The sequence continues at coordinate 1,698 of JAQZBX010101392.1, forward strand.
AACTGCAGGCTGCAATCCACCTCTAGAAAGGTAGGCAGGTTTATTGGGCAGAATGGAAGACTTGGGACCACAGGGACAACTGGAGAGGACACTTAGAGATAGAAGACCCAGCTGGCTGGGGGAAAGGGAACCTGTAGGAAATAAGGCACTCAAGTTGGATCAGAGGGAGAAGGAAACAAGGGAAGTGTCCTGACTGGAAGTCCAGTGTTCAGCTAGATCCAAGAGTGAGAAAAGCACCACCCCATCAGGCAACCAGGGGGGCATCCTGGTAACCAGCTGGCTCTTGAGGTGGAGGAGCAATGAGGCATATAGGTGGGGGAGACTGACACCCAGCCAACTCAAGGGAACAGAGGTGAAGGGGAGGGGGGATAAGGCAGGCAGAACTAAAATATATAAAAAGATGCCAGATGGTGCTGAAGCAGTTCTATGGTGAGAGAAATGGTAGCTGATCAGTTAGTCTGTCACACTCACCCTCTGTGAGAGAGAGGAACTGGGTCAGTGAGTAGGTGGGCTGACAGGTGATTAATAGCCCAGCATAAAGGGAAGCAGGGAGAGGCCTAACCTAACTGATGGGGTGGGAGTAACTCAATGGTTGAATGCCTGCTCTCCGTATATGAGGTGCTGGCTTCAATCCCTGGTAACTTCTGAAAAAATGCTAAACCAGCTTGAGGGATGGGATGCAGGGAGAGGCATCTTTGGAGCTCCAGGGAGCAGGAGTTGAAGGAAAAGCAACCTCAGGACTAGGAACTTAGACTAAGATTTTTTGTTGATTTTTTTTTATTTTTTATTTTATATTTCTTATTCTTTATTCTTTTCTCTATATCCAGGTACATTTCCTGGGGAGTATGGGTTGCAAGATGATTGATTGATGAGCACTGGTCACCTGAGATGTTTGTAGCTGCCCTGGGAGGAAAGACTGTTTTTCTAAATTTTTTCTGTTCTTTCTTTTTTCTCCTTTTTAAAAAATTTCTTTTCTTTCTCATTTTCCTTTATCCCATTGCTTTTATTTCATTATATGTTCTCTTGCTTAGTTTTCATTTTCTTTCCTCTCTTCTCGTCTTTCTGGTCTTTTATTTTTTTCCCCTGTATCTTTCTTTTTTATCCCAGTTTTCATATTATTTCTTTTTACATTTTATGATTTTTCACTCTCCTACCTATTTTTTACTTCCTGGTTCTTTTATGGTTTCTTTTCCTTCTTTTTAAAATGCATTTCCCCTTATGTTTTCTTTCCCTTTCTATGGTGTTAATATTTTTGGAGGAACACAGAAAACTACAATGATATACAATATGTGGAATGAAGTGGCAGAGAAGACCCTTAACAAGAAACAAAGTGACATCAAACCTTTCAGAAGAAAGAGAAGCTAACCATCCGAATAAGCCCATCAAGATAAACAGATGTCTAGACAGCAGCAAAAAATTATGTCACACTAAGAAATAGGAAGACGTGGACCAGTCTAATGAACAAACTAAAATATAGGAGGAGAAGAAGAATTTGGAACAACTAATCAAGCATGTCCAAACAAATATCATGACTCAACTTAGTGAAGTGAATGAAGAGTTAAAGGATATTAAGAAGACATTAGGGGAGCATACAAAAGAAATTTTAAACATACATAAAAAGTTAACTGGTCTGATGGTGTTAAAAGACACAATGCAAGTAATTAAAAATATGCAGCAAACACATAACAGAAGATTTGAACAAGCTTACCTTGAGGCATACTTATCAAATTGTCAAATGCTCAAGACAGAGAAAATACTGAAAGCAGCAAGAACAAAGAAATAAATCAGATATAAGGAGGGTCGATAAGATTAAGAGCTGATTTCTCATGTGAAACCTTAAAGGCAAGAAGGCAGTGGTATGACATTGTTAAGATGTTAAATGAAAAAACTGCCATTAAGAATTCTGTATCCAGCAAAACTGGAATTCAAACATGAGAGAGAGTTCAAAATATTCAGATTAACAAAAATTAAGAGAGTTTGTCAAAAAGAAATATGACCTTGAAGAAATATTATAAGGAGCATTGCATATTGAAAGGGAATAAAACAGGAGAGAGAGGGTTGGAGGAGAGTGTCAAAAGGAAGATTATTAGTAAGAATAATTAAAAGGGGAAATATAAAAACAAAATATGACATATACAACCAAAAGAAAAAAAATGACTCATGTAAGTACTGCCTTGACAGTAATAGCATTGAATTGAAATGGATTAAACTCTCCAAATAAAAGACTCAGACTGGCAGAATGGATAAGGAATATGGCCCATCTACATGCTACCTACAAGAAACTCACCTTACACACAGGGATGGAAGGAATTTGAGAGCAAAATGCCAAGAAATGATTTTACATGCAAACAATTACACAAAAAGATGGAAGTAGCTGTACTAATATCAGACAAAATAGACTTTACATGCATAAATATTGTAAGAGAAAAAGTAGGACACTATATATTAGTAAAGGGGGTAATGTATCAAGAGGAAAGAAAAACCATAAATATTTAGGCACTTAATCAGGGTGCTTCAAAATACATGAGACAAACAATGGAAAAATTCAGGGGAAAAAAAGATGTTTCTACATTTACAGTGGTGACTTTAATACACCATTATCACCATTAGGCAGAACATCTCAGCAGAAGGTTAATATAGAAATAGAGAGCTTGAATAAGGAGAGCCACACAATAACTGAAAGCATATTAAATTCCCATTCTGGAGAGCTCTGCCACATACTCTAATGGAACAGCAAGAATTCCCTGAGTACAGAGGCAAAGACTACTGAAGGATGATGGTCCGCTGATGGACTATTAATATTGATGTCTGTACTTATGAACCTTTAATCTTGAAATTGAAACTTAGCCTAGTATTATAGGGTGCCTAAAAGTTACTTCCTGAGAGCCTCCTTCTTGCTCAAATGTGGCCTCTCTTTAAGCTGAACTCAGCATATAAATATATCACCTTCCCCCCAGCATGACTCCCAGGGATGAGCCTCCCTGACACTGAGGGATTACTACCAAACACCAACTTGCAATACAACTGGAAAAAGACCTTGATCAAAAGGGGGAAAAGGTAAAGACAAATTATTTTATATCGCTAAGTGACTTCAAAGTGTATCAGAAGGTCATTCCCGAGTTTACACTTATGCATGTCTCAGCAGGATCTCATTGCTCCTGCATTGGCAGTAAATGCTGCCTCAAATAGTGGGGCTATTGAAGGCTCTGGAGATATTTAGACACTATAGTAAGGGCAGATAAGTTCAGGAGTTTGATGTTGTGCCAGAGGGCCATACTTTGGAATTTATGCTCCCTCATGTATCAGAGATGAACTCAGGTGTGGTTTCCCTAAATTTTGTTTTTCTGACCCTTCTACTTGAACCTATAAGCAGTACTATGGTTTAGAGACTAAAATCTTTGGGCTGTCCATGTGCTAACTGGGCCTTGAAACTCAACAGAGTTGCAACACCTACTCTCCAGTTCATTGGACTCACCCAGGACAACTAACAAGGAGATGATGAAGGACAATAGTCATCCCAAGGAACTCAGAGAGTCCACAACTACAAGCAAGAAAGTCCCATCCAATAGCCCTATGGGATCACAACACCCTCTCAATTAAAATTGAAGTGGCCATTACCCTCCCAGAATCCTCAGGATTAAGGAATGAACTATGGACTAAAGGAGATGCACTGCTATTCTATTCTAGACTTATTGTGATTCTAGCAGTGGAACAAATTATATCATTGATATGGAGGAAGTGGCCACTGGAGGTTAGGAGGGCAGGGAGAGGGAATACCAGGTGTAATATGAGGGTATTTTTGACTTGGTATTTGTCCTGAAGGACATTACAATGACAGATACAAGACTATATATCTTGCCATAACCTACAAAATTGTGTGGGAGAGAGTGTAAACTGCAATGTAAATTATAATACATGCTTACTGGCAATGCTCCAAAATGTTTTCATCTATTGTAATGAATTAGTGTAATTAATTACACCAATGAAGGATGTTATTAATGTTGGAAAATGCGGGAGGTGTAGGGAGTGGGGCATAGGGGAACCCCTATATTTTTATGTAACTTTTTATGTAATCTAAGTATCTTTTAAAAAATATAAAATATATATTTTAAAAAGAAGATCTAGACCTAATAGACATATAAAGAACATTACACCCAAAATCCAGTAGGATACACATTCTTCTCAAACACGCATGAATCATTCAACAGGATAGACCATATACTAGGTCACAGAAAAAGTCTCAATGAGTTTAAAATCATTCAAATTTGCAAAGTAGTTTTTTCTGATCACAATGGAATTAAATTGGAAATTAAGGAGGGGCACTGAACCAGAATAGATACAGAGATATGGAAATTAAACAGCACACTAAAACAAACAGTAGGTTAAGGAGGGAATTGCAAAGATGTCAGTAACTACCTTGAAAAGAATGAAAATGAGAAAACAATATATCAAAACCTAAGGGGTGAAGCAAAAACAGAACTAAAACGGATATTTATATCCATAAATGTTTATATTTAAAATGAAGAAAGTCCTAAAATCAAAGATATAATTGCACACATGGAGGAACTAGAAAAAGAATAAACTAATCCCAATGCAAGCAGAAAGAAGGAAATAATATAGATGAGAGGAGAACTAAATGAAATAGAGGTTAAATAAAACACTAGAAAAAATTACAAATCCAAAACCTGGTTTGTTGAGAAGAGTAATAAAATTGACTAAACCTTCAAACGACTAACAAATAAAGAATAGAGAAGTTACAAGTAAATGAAATAAAAACCGAGAAAGGGGCTATCACCACTGAACCCACATATATAGAATACCATAAAAGGATACTTTGCAAAATTGTTTGCCAACAAGATGGATAACATAGATTAAATGGTCAAATTTCTAGAAACACACAAGCAACCTACATTTACAAAAGAAAAAATTGTTGAGCTCAACAAACCAACCACTAGTAGTGAGAATGAATTTGTCATTAAAAACCACCCAATAAATGAATAGAAATAGTTAAAACACAGCATGGTGTTTGTAACTAGCAGTGCTCTTGTATGGGTTTGACAGTAGTTGAAAAGGAAAATATAAGGCCATGTATATTACTAGAAGGAAAGCTAAAAATGGCAACATGGGATTGTATAAGGTAATGAAACCTCATTTAAAACATGAATATGATTGATACCGCATATATGACTCCTTTTACAATATATAAATACAAATATGCTAAAGAGAAGGAAAAAGAATAGCTGCTTTTTATGGCAGGTGATGTCTAGATAGATAGAGAGGTGATGAGTTGGTTTGTGTTTGTTGTTTATTATTATTATTAATGGAATAATGACAGTGTTCTGGGAGTGATTGGGGTAAGCAATGCACAAACGTGACTATGCTGAATCCCATTGAAAATAAAAATAACAAATAAATTAATAATAAATTAATTTAAAAACTTTTAAACAGTTAAAAAAAAAACCCTTCCAATGAAAAAAATCCCAGGACCAGATGACTTAACAGGTGATTTCTACCAATCATTCCTAAAAGAACTAACATCAATCCAGCTTAAGTTCTTCCAAAATATAGAAGTGGAGGAATCTTATCTAACTCATTCTATGATACCAACATCACCCTAATACCAAAGCCACAAAAGGATGCTACAAGAAAAAAATATATAAGACCAATCTGTCAAATGTTTAGATGCTAAAATCAACAAAATACTTGGTAATTGTTTTCAACAACACATGAAATGAATTATATAACATGATCATGTGGGTTTTATCCCTGATATACAAGGATGGTTCAACATGAGAAAATCAACGAAATATACCACATTATCAGATTTTTTTAAAATTATGTAATCATTCCTATTCATGTAGAAAAAGCATTTGACAAAATACAGCATACTTTCTTGACAAAAACACTTCAAAAGATAGGAATAGAAGGAAACATCCTTAACATGATGAAGTGTGTATGTAAAATACCACAGCTAATATCATACTCAATAGTGAAATGTTAAAGGTTTTCTCTCTAAGATCTGGATAAAGAAAAGGATACCACTGTCACTGCTCTTATTTACCATTCTGTTAGAACTTCTTGCCAAGCACTTAGGCAAGAAAAAATAAAGAAAAGGCATCTAAATTGAAAAGGAAGAACTAAAAAAATTCACCTTTTGCAGATGACATTATCCTATATGTAGAAAGCCCTGAAAAATCTACAAAAAAGCTTCTAGAGCTGATAAATAAGTTCAGAGAAGTGGGAGGATATAAATCAACATGCAAAAATCAGTAGCATTTCTGTACACTAATAAGCAATATAAGGAAATAAAAAAAATCCATTTATAACAGTAAATAAAAGAATAAAATATCTAGGAATAAACTTCAGTAAAGATGTAAAAGATTGTGCATAGAAAACTACATATTACTTAAGGAAATCAACACCTAAATAAATGAAAGACTATTACATGTTCATGGATTGGAAGACTTTCTGTAATTGTCTGTCCTACCCAAATTGATATTAAAATTTATTGAAATCCCAGTAAAAATTACAACAGTATTTTTTACTGAGTTGGAAAAGCCAATTAGGAAATTTATTTGGAAGGATAAGGGGTACTGGAGAGCTAAAAACTTATAGAAAAAGAAAATTGCAATTGGAGGAATCACACTACTGTACTTTAAAGAATACTGCAAAGCTACAGTGGTAAAAACAACATAGTATTGGCACAAGGACAGACAAATGGACCAATGGAACCAAACTGAGATTTCTGGTATAGATCCTCATATATATGGTCAACTGTCATTTCACAAGTCAACCAAGAACACTCAACTTGGACAGAATGGCCTCTTCAACAAATGGTGTTGGGAGAACTGGATGTCTACATCCAAAAGGATGATAGAGGATTAAGTTCTCATTCCCTATACAAAAAATTAATTCAAGATGGATCAAAGACTTAATAAAGAGCCAAGAACATGAAACTCCTAGAAGATAATGTAGAGAAGCATCTATGAGATTTTGTAGTAGGAAATGGTCACATAAACTTTACATGTAAAGTACAAGCAATAAAAGAAAAAACAGATAAATGGGAACTCCTCAAAATTATAAACTTTTGCACTTTAAAGGAATTCATCAAGAAAATGAAAAAGCAGCCTATTCAATGGGAGAAAATATTTGGAAACAACTTATCTGATAACTCTTTATATATCCAACATATACAAAGAAACCTTAAATCTCAAAAATAAAAATACAAACACCCCACGTAAAAATTGGACAAAATAGTTAAATAGACACTTTTCCAAAAAGGAAATTCAAATGGCTAAAAATCATGTGAGAGGATGCTCAAGATCACTATTAAGGAAATGCAAATTAAAACTTCACTGAGATATAAATTTACACCTAATAGAATGACCCTTATAAAAAAAAGAAACAAAAAGCAAAGAACTAAAAGTCTTGGAGAGTTGTGGAGGAAGGGGAACCCTCATCCACTGTTGGAAAGAATGTAGAATGGTACAACCATTTTTTAGGACAGTTTGATGGTTCCTCAGGAATCTAATCATAGAATTTCCATATAATCCAGCAATCCCACTACTGGGTATATACCCCAAAAAATTGAAATCAGGATCACGACAGATATATGCACACAAATGTTCATAGTAGCATTAGTCACTTTTGCCAAATTTGGAAGCAACACAATTGTCCATCAACAAATGAGTGGCTAAGCAAATTGTGGTATATACATACAATGGAGCACTACTCAACTGCTAGAAGGAACAATGTATTGACACATGCAACAACATGGGAGAATCTTGAAGATCTTGTATTGAGCGAAGTAAGCCATTCACTAAAGGAAATATTGCATGACCTCACTGTTATTACCTAAGCATATTGGCAGACTCAGAGAAATTGAGCCTGCAAGTTATCATGAAACAGAAAGGGAATTGAGTGTGGTGAGCTGATTCTCAACAGGGCTAGAACCTATAATAAAGTGGAAGGGGGCACTTTGGCAGTGGATAGGGGGTGAAAGTGGTGCAAGGATATGAGTGGGTTAATGGTGATGAATATAAAGGTGAGCAGCGAGGTTGGGGTTTGGATTATCCATGGAACTATGGTAGAGCTAGAGGAAGTTACAAGTGAAAACTAGGGGATTTGTAGATCTGTGCTTTAAACTACAATGGTGGGAATGTATTTTCAACAAATATAGCAGGAGAGGGTCCCTGGTGCAGTGTGTTGGTGATGGAGGGATATGTGGGAAAGGGTACACTTTGGACATCCTTCTATGGATATGAATGTGTTAATATTATCATAGGGTGTTATCTCAGTGGAGACCTGCACAATAAACAAGAAAATATTAAACTCTGTTCATGTGGAGTCATGATATGTTCTCAGATAGAGGAGCATGCATCTTTCAATTACATATTAGTGCACAATAAAAGAAAACAGACAAGTATGTCAATCCCTCGATATTAATGCTTGAAACTATGGTCCTTATTCTTGAAAAATTGAAACTTATTGATTACCATGGGTTCTGGGGGTAGAGGGGAGAATAGGTGGACTATAGTTCATTTTTAGAGCATTGAAATTGTTCTGCATGACTTTGCAATGACAGATATAGGTCATTATACATTTTGTCAAAACCTATAAAATTGTATGGTGCAAAGTGTAAACCATAATATAAACAATTGACCCTAGTTAAGCAGCAATGTCTCAATAGTGTTCATCAATTTTAACAAATGTACCACACTAATGAAAGATGTTGTCAATGGGGGAAAGTGTGAGAGGGAGGGGGAGTGAGGTATATGGGAATCCCCTATGTTTTTTGTGTAATATTTCTCTAAACTAAACTTCTTTGAAGATAAAATGAAAAAGAAGGGAAGACACTGGGGAAACATAGAAAAGAAATTGTCAGTATACATAAAAGATAACAGATCTTACCATGATCAAAGGCACAATGCAAAAAATATACACATTAGACTTTGTTTTGGGGGAAGTTTTGGATTATAGAAAAGTTACAATTATGTCAGGGAAGGAACATTAGTGCAGAGTTTCTGTGCTAGGATGTTTTGGGAAGTGTGCACCTGGAGCATGCCTCTGTGGAATATGAATGTGTTCATGTGGTCATTAGGTGTAATCTCCCTGGGTGGAGACCCACACAATAACTAACAAAATATTAAATTCCTGGGAATTGTATAGCACTGTCCTGGTCTGCTGACTCCCAAAAAGCAGGCCCCTCAAACAGTGCTTGGCCCTTTCTCCATTTTTTTTGTGAGAGCATTCAGCTCTGCCTGTTAGTCTGTCACCATCTTCCTGCAATCCTCCATTTTCTTTTTATGTATATTAACAATTTCTTCAGTATATTTCCCCTGTGTCTTCTTAATATCCTTTATCTCTTCCTTTATTTCATTAACTTAATTCCCAATATTTGTTTGGACATCCTTGATTAATTGTTCAATGTTCTGCATCTACTGTTTTTCATTTTGTTCATTAGACGGGGCCATATCTTAATGTTTCTTGGTATGGCTTGTAATTTTTATTGGCATTGAGGCATCTGTTTGTCTTGATGGGCTTATTCAGATGGTCAGCTTCTCTTTCT